>JAJHUR010107445.1:29499-54267 GCA_027495735.1 Lutjanus campechanus
TATAGCATTTTTGTGCATGGTAAAGGTCTGCAAAGTCACAAAGCCCCAAGTCCATGCCAAAGGGAGTTACTCACTCCCACAGAAAATACTCCTTCACTGCCTGAAATGCCTCATTTTTAATCCAGCCTTTGTTGCTCTACTTGGTGACATCACATTGTAACACAGCTGCATTATGCACAGCTAGTTCAGAACAGAATTTTAAATGGGGTTGGGGCCTTAAAGAGACAGGAGCTAAAATGGGGCGTTTCAGACAGAGAGTGAATTGAAGTGCTGCAGCTATGACCAGTATGAGAAAATGGTGTTTTTTTTTTACAAAAACAAGAAAAGGAGGACTGTAGTGTGATCATTACACAGGAGACATAGACACGAAGGATGCACACAAATCCAAATACGTCATTTGGGAAAGCATAAATAAGGCGATGTAAATGAATATTTCTTCTATACAAAGTTGCTCATTATTATCTGGAGCTTCCTGATTACCTCTGCATAGTTAAAAAGGTTGCATCTCTCTTAATCAATCACTGATTTAATGCACCAAGATGATTCCCTTCAATTGAATTTTTTTTAATATATTATTAAAACATTTTGATGCTTGGAGATGCAACAATTGCACTGACAATGACTGTTAGTTTAGAAAATATAACATTTGCCCGATTGAACACAACTTCCATAAATAAACCATGTCCACTGCCAGCCTTCTATCTGAATACAGACAGATATTTTTATACGTTGAACAGATATAGATAGAAATAATGATGCACCTCTAATAGATACTTATAACAGAAAGGGAAATCACACAGAATACAAATACAAAATACAAAAATAAACAAGACTAAGATACTAAATACAGCTATGCTATTATCTCTAATAGAGAAATAGATGGAAATCATTCATTTATTCATTAGTTTTATTTTATTTTATTAGGTATTTTGTTGTAAACCAAAGCATGGTTGGGGCTGGGGCCCCAGGGGGGTCCTCAGAGTTACTGTAGGAGGTCCCCAAATTATTGTTTGATTTTTCTTTTTCTTTTTTTTTTCAAAAATTTAATTATGTCTGCAAGCACTAATCACCATGAAGCCAATTTTGTTTAAAAAAAAGAAGAAAAGATTATTGACAAAAATGTGTTGCCCATGAATCCTCATGCAATCATGTGAGCATGTGACACTCTCATGAGTCAAACCACAAATTAACAAAAGCAATGTGCAAAACATGATGGAAAAGGGGGATTTCTGTTTGTTTCATGTATTAATTTCAGGAACATCACAGCCTCCTAATGAGTCCACACATATTCAATGTTTTTAACTGCTGCATGTATGTCATGAGTTATTCAGTAAGTCTATTGCTGTTGCAAGTGCTACCCAGTGACACTCTCATGAGTCACAGTGGAGCTTTTTGTAACTTCATGAGCAAGAAACTCTGACATACTCTTGCACTTCCACTGAAACCACCAGTGAAAGTGCAGCCATGCTACAACTGCTGCTGACTTAGGAGCTACAGGTAAGAGCAAACGAGAGGAGGAGTTCTCTCCTCTGTGTCTCTCTCAGCTCCATGGTCTGAAAAACGTTGGAGACCCCTGAACTAAATGGACAAATTGAAATTTTGACCAAATGATGGATGATTGATGTGGATGGATGAGGATCAACAAACAGGGAGCGGACTGTGATTGTGAATTTGCAAAAGAAAAAAAAAAAAGATGGTAATCCCCCCAATAGTTGAGACATTTCACTCAAAACCATAAATGTCAACTTCATAGTGGCATGAGAGAAGAAATGAGGGGCTCATCAAAGTCAGTAGGAATCATTTTCTGGGAGCCAGAAGTTTTCACTTTCAGCCACAAAGATATTCAGGAGGTAAATATCACTTTTGCCCAAACCTTTAGGCATATCTTTAGGCACATCAATGCTCAAACCCAGTATCCAATACATGAAAACATCCTGCTTCCTCCCAGAATGCCCCTGGATAGATAGATGGACAAGACTACAATGTATGGGCATGGTTCACGAGTACATCATTGCAGTTTTGGGACAGATATCTACAGTTTGTGACACCTGTGTAAAAGAAATGGCAATTGAGCAAATATGAGGTCCACAAAACGATTTGAGCTTTACACAGTCAAGTATTGAATGATAAACTCAAAGTAACGATTTTTCCAAGATGGAGTGAACTCTTCATATTGGCAAACTGCACTGAGGAAATACTAGAAGTAAGGGGCTAATCTTCCACTGTGGATGCCTCCAGCTATCTAGGGATCTGTCAATAAGTCTGCATGGAGTTAATACTAGAATATGAGTAGCTTCTCTGTAAGTGGCTCCAGCTGACTGAATTTTAGAGGGTGTTTTGTTTCTTTATGAAGTAAATACTTGAGTGAGAAATAGGGTCTGTCCGTATTATAGCGATTTTATGGTCTGACATGTACTGTTTTTTAATTATGAGGAAATTTTCAGTAGCGTTCCGACAACATAACAGCAGTTACAGTTTTGTGTCAGAACTTGCCAAATTGAAAGGAAAGAGACCTTGAAGTTAACACTACATCAAATTCATAAGCCTAACCCTCTTATCGCAAGTTAACATCTGTCGTTTGAAGGGTGCTTTTATCCACAAGCTTTACCGTTCTGTGAGTGCATACATTTTCAGCAAAGCCAGCCCAAGTGGGAATTGAACTTCTAACCCTGACAGTGTTATCACCATGCTTAAATCACTGAGCTATCACGCTGCTTCCAAGGATATCCTTTGGACTCTAATACTCACACTTGACACTGTGTTTTTTTTAGTCATTTGTGACAGGGGCAGTCAAAACATGTCTTCACTGGGCCCACAGGCACACTAGAAGTCCACTGTGTGTTGTAAGGTCAGCAATGTTTGCAAGCAAAACATAAAGGGTTTAGGAGAGGCCAGAGGCTTGAGCTGGGGCCTCAGTCCAGCGGTCCCGTCCCTCTCCAGGGCCTCAACCTGACCCTCCCTCTGTGGATCTGTCTGTCTGACTATCACTGTTGCCTGTCTGCTTCTCTGTGCACTTACAGAGGACTTCTTAATGATTTTCTGTCTTACAACAATCAGGAACAATCCCACATGCCTGTAATCCTCCCTCCTCCCCTCTACAATCTATATCTACTCCTGTAGAATCTTCCCACCAGTCACAGGGCTGTATGTTCGCACTGCAGCAGAAAGTTGTTTCCGCATTGTTTCAAAACTGAAGACGTCCGGTTCTGGAAGAAATCAGTGTGATATAAAATCAGATCTTGAAGCATATCCCTGACATTTTGTTTGTATTTGAATCCTCACGCTAGAATTCATCAGCTTGAAAATGTGAATTAATGCATATTTACGTAATCTACTCTGGTGAAAATTTGTAAATGGCTGCCACGTGATGAACACTTGGTCCTGAGTTGGTCTTGAGCCTGAGTCACGTATTAATCATGTATTAATTTCAGGAACATTATAATCTCCTAATGAGCCCACAGATATTCAGTGTTTTTGCTTGCTGCAATTTTTTGTCAGTGCAGTAGTGTGGACATTTAAGTAACATGCTTCATGTATGTTGTGACTTATTCAGTAAGTCTGCTGCTATTGCAAGTGTTTACCCAGTATTTTGTTTGTGGTGCTGAAAGCAAGGTCATATATTTCCAGTACTGAATACCCAAAGGAAAAAAAAACAGCTAGCCCACACACAGATCTTCAGGACAATGCTGAGTAATCTCAAATTTCAACAATTTATTTTGGCCATGTCAGAGAATATGCTAACATTTCAATCAGTGAATGCCAGTCTGTTTGCACTTTGTCACATTTATTTCACCTATACACACTTAAGCCAGGTGTAAAAAAAAAAAAAAAAGAGTGTTACTTTGACTTTTCACTCCATTTTACAGGTTTCCCACTCACTTTTCTATGCGCACATTCAAAATGAATGTAAAAAAATAAGTTACTTTCTGCAATTGATATTTGGGCAAATTCTATAAGGCAACATTATATAACAATCATGAAACAGTCTCTCTCTCTATATATATATATATACTATATATATAGTGCCTCTATATGACCTACAGTATATAAAGAAATGAGACCATCTGTTAGATCTGTTAGCTATTTCTATATACAGGTAGTTATTCTTAATGTCTGCCGCCAGGTTGAATTTTCCTTGAAATCAGATGAAACAAGCTTACGTGTTTATATTTTCCCAAGCAAAGTTACAGTGAGTAGTATGTTAGCCAGTTAAAAAAGAAGCAGGAGGAGAGTTTTGTCTTGAAAATTTTATTATTGACATTATATTTTGTGGTTATGGTGGAAACACCACAGCTTTTGTCCACAGAGGACTCCAAAATCAACAAAAAGCTCCTTGCAGTAGCTTCAGAAACAGCAGCCTCAAAATCAAATTGATGCTAAACTGACATATAATGGTGAAAATGGTTCCCACTCCCACTTCCTGTACTCTTGGTTTTGGTTTTGCACTATGTAACTTTTGCGGCTGGGTCATGACAAGTGCACATTGCTACAAATGCATACTCTCTGACATCCTCCAGCTGCTCTGCCTTAACTCTTTGTGATTTACAGACTTTCCTGATTGACAGTAAAGTAAACTGCTGCTAAATGTTGTTGCTGTTAGTTAGATAGCTCAGTTAGCCCTAATGCCTGGACTTGGAGCACAGATGCTAGCGAGGAGGAGCAGTTTTCAGGTCCCGGGTGACATTAGCTAAGAGGAGAAAAAGAGAAAAGACCCCAGACAGGTGTAAATGTCAGACTGGCTGTTTGTCATTGACTACAGCTTCGTGGAAAGTCTAAGATGTGCCATGATATTTGGCTGTATTTGCAAAGTTCTAATTCTAGTCAGAAGGATTTTCATTGCCTGTGGTGGTTGGTCAATAATGAAAGTTTAACAACATCTCCCATGATCCATCTCTACATCACAACCATCAAACTACAGCTTTAGTTATTGTTTCAATGTGAGAGCAACCCTAATGGCAGAACTTACTTTTGCACGTTTAACACATTCACAACACATTGGCACATTATTTTGCAGACATTATCACACATCATAGATAGAAAAAACATGCCTCATCTATGAGAACTTTTTTTGGACTGCTGCCGATTATTGCTTATGTTCTCAATATCTGATTTTGAGTAGAAATGTAAGTACTGTAAATAATGTAAATACTCTTAAACTTTACTTTTTTGTACTTTTTACAGCTCTGAACCTACTTTCTGAGCCTCTTTTGTTCTGGTGTGCGGCTTTCTGTACCACTTACACAGCCCGCTTCCCCTGGCATCCCTCTGTCCATCACTCCACATCTGTCTTTGTGTTTCTGAATCAGGCATCAATGAGTGGAGAGGCAGAGAGATGAAGGAATGGAGGGGTTGAAGAGGGAGGCGTGGGTGGGTATGTGTGACAGTGTGTGTGGAGGAGGGGCACGGGGGTGCACCTCAGGGAGCTGCCTGTCACAACGCTGTCATGTTGATAGACATGTCAATCGTGACTGAGCGGGAGGTTGGAGGGCGAGAGAGGGAGGGGAACATAAGAGATGAGAAAAGTGAAATTAAGAGAACTGAAAATGAAAGGAGGGGGGAAGCCTGTCATGCTTGTTTTTATCTTGTATAATAATACAAGATGATATTTGTAATTTTTTACTCAATTTTATAGAAACAATCTCCTCTTTTGAAAACTTAAACCAAGTATTAGTTGGCTAGTTGCATGTCTAAAGGTAAATTTTAAATAAAACATGATATATAATTTTTTGAATTTTGAACCTCTTCGCCTCCACCACTGCTTGTCTAGGTTTGTTCCCGTATGTGTATTATAAAAACTCTGATATGTAATACCTGAATGTACAGGATAAAACAGCTATTCCTATGTTGTCTATCAGTTTCGGTACATTTATAAGGAAGGCCTCTGCATTCCAATAAAAATCATTCTGAGAGTATAAGAGCATCTTCAAGTTCTTCATACGTTTTTCAAAACACCACTTTAGATTGATTGCATGAACTCAACTGTTGAGAGCTGCTGTCCATGGTGCTGAATAGAGTGATGAGTTTAGTTAAAGCCTTAAGTTATATAACTGCTTATATGGTACAAATTCACATTTCTTTGCATTCATCAGGGCCAGGGATGTATAATATTGGATATTTGCTAACTGGCTGATTGCCAGCGCCAATACTATTAGCAACAGTCTCTCTTATAGAGGAATTAACATATTGTTATGCCTGCTCTCATAGTGATAGCCCACTTGCAGTTCCAGACATAAAATGAAATGCTTTTCAAACTGCACACTTTAACTGGGCAAAATAAGAAAAACTCTGCTATCAGAGTTTTTTCGCTTGTGACTGTTTCTAAAATGACAAATTAGTCATAATTTGTTGTAATTATTGGAATGACTGGCTCTTAAGATGGGCAATTAAATTTGTAGTGTTCAAGGAATTGCTTCTCCTTGCAGGACCGAAGCTGATGAATGATTGAAACTAGCAGCTTTGTGATCCATTTCGGACATTTAAAAAAAACTCCAGACTGCAGACATACTTTGAGTTATTTGCACATAATTAAAGCATCATTGTATCGACCGGTCATAGCAGAAAATTGGGCAATACAATATTTCATTTTATACCAGTGACATACCAATATACTTGTTATTATTGTCCATCCCTAACTAGCGACTCCAATAATATAAAGAACACAACTAAGAGTCTTCAGTCCTCTGTGAAGCTGCAGGAAAAGAGATGCTTACAGTTTAATGCAACTGCCAGAATGCTAACATGCTCACAACAAAAATACTAACATTCTCATGTTAAACATATTTGGTCAGTCATTAGTTTTGCAGATTTTTGATCATAAACTAAAGACTTTGAAATTTTGATCTGGTGGTGTTACAAGATTTAAAATCAGAGTCATCAAAATTATTACAATTTATACAACAGTTCGTTCCGACCAAGTAATTTGATTGGAAGAGAGACGTTCCATGAGTGCTGATTCTGAGTACAACATCACTGGCACTTTAAACTACATGTATCAATCTGCTTCACAGTGTTACCGTCAGCCTTGGGGTTGCTGTCACACACTTTTTAATCTGACAAAGTTCACAGAGTTGGATACAAGCACAGCAGTTTTAGAAGCTTTTGATCTGTAATCAGGGAAAATTCCCATGCTTATGTGCATGTGTGTTACCATTTTTACGAAATATTTTGCATAAACATGGCTTATCCAGATCAATTCCTGAACAGAGTTAACATTTAGCAAATGGATTTATTAGTATTTTAGGTTTTGGAATCATGCTAAGTCACTTATCTGCTATCACAAATGGCTGGTATGTTTGCTTACAGACCACAAACAATCTGCCCCAGAGTCCGCATGAGTGCAGACTAAGTCCTACCTCTTCCAGTCCTATCCCTTCTCAAAAATACAAACATCAACATTCAATCTTTTAAAAAATAGCGAGCTGAATACAGTTTTGAGGCAGTTTTATAGATCCATCCAGACAAATTAAGGAGAGCTCTACTGCGGTAATGTGGCGATCTACTAAAAGTACGTAGCTAGCCAGCTAACATTAGTGTGCAGGAACATGTTTATATGTTGCTAGGCAACAGTCCAGTCCTAATGCAGTTGCAGAACTATTTGTGTTGGTGGAGCCAAATAATTGAGTGAATAAACAAATAAATTGCGATCTCTTGTCACTTATTACTGTACACTATTAAATGGCACTAGTTTAACTGTTATATAAATACAATATCACACTTGAGGTCGGGCTGTTGGACTGAATAATATAAAATGGCTGGGATAACCTTCGCTACAAGGTCACATGCCTACAACTGAATCACAGCTGTGATGATATTCAGTCCAGCAGCACTCTCTCTCGTGTGATATTGCTTAATCAACCTGAGGGAGGCACAAATGCCTGAACATTTTATGGCAATCACTCATTGAACAGCTTCACTAAAAACCATTAATGTCAACCTCATGGTGGCGCTAGAAGAAAACAGTGATCACCAAAGTCCTTAGGATAAATCCTCCTGGGACCATTACTGCTAGTCCATCTAGTAGATGTTGAAATATTTCACAGGGTAAGTGAAGCCTGTTTTCTGACTCGAGCATCTCTTTGCAGTTGTTGTCTCTCGGCACCAAACTCTTACAGCTTCAGTGTCTGTAGTCAGTTGCCTCCAGTAACCAGATTTCCAGACAGATAGAGACACCTCTTGCTCTAATCCTCTGCATCCGTACATTTAGTATGTTAGCAAAGCAGAGGTTTCAACTGGAATGAGCCTCTGCTTTTCATTTTCAGGCACCACTGCTATTTCTTTCATTCCCATGTTCTAAATCCCAAACTTAGGAGACTGCAGCTTCTCAGCAAGCCGCCATTACCTTAAGTTGTTTTTTCATTCCTTAGAAAAACAAAATTTTCGGCGGCAGCGTTAGACTCTTATTAAAGTGGATTTATTTTGTAGCGCAGCACACAGTCACACAACAATGTCCTGTGTCTCTGTGGCACATCAGTTACTGGTCGCCACCGCTGCTGCCTCCTGGAGAGTGAGCATGAATTTAAAAGCTCTTTCTACTCCTCGAGGCGATAAAACGGCACTATTTGTCTGTGGTGCATTACACCCTGCAACGAAGGCATTTCGTGCCCCATCCTTCTCACCCTCGTCTCTCGCCTTGCTTCCCCTCCCACTATATTATACTTAAATACATCTCTGCATTTGACACTGGGCATCACAGAGATGATATGAAGTGGTTGCCGCTCCCTCTCCACTAACCCGTGTAATCTGAAACCATATGTTAAGAAGACCATGACAGGCATGTTAATGTGCAGAGGGTGCGGCAGGGATCTGAGCCAAACCGACAGGAGTTTCTTCCTCTATTCCTGCTCTCTCATCAATTCTCTTTTCAAAGTGACAATATTTGCCTGCGTTGTGTGTTTGGCTTTGTTTTGGTCTCAATTTCTTGGTCATTAGATGCACCAAATCAATGTGATGTGTGCCGCCCGTTTGTAATTTGTGTGCATATTGTAATTTGAGCATCTTAAAAACAAGGATTCCAGGCATCTCACTCCCTCCTTTGTTTTTTATCCTTTTTTATCCTTCTCCCTCCCTCCCTCTCCCTCCCTCATTCTCTGCTTCCTTCCATCTTTAATATCCCCTCTCCCTCTCCTGTATTCATCAAGTGTTGAAGATTAAAGGAAGAAGCTGCAAAGCTCCCAGGCCTAAATTAGATTCATGCTTCCTTGAAATAACAGAGAAATCGGTGGGATGAAATCCGAAGGTCAGATTCTGCGGTCTTCAACCCTGGACAAAAATAAATTAATAATTAAAACACACACACACTCACACTCTCACACACATACACACAGTGAGACACTCCCTTTTCCTTCTATCATCTCTCTCTTGGCTATCATACCCCTGCCCTCTATCATTCTCTTCTTTTTCACCCTCTCGCTTTCTTTTTCTCCCACCCCTCGGCGCGTGTTCAGCTTTCTGTCTTCATCTTGCTTTCCTCAGTCTTTTTCCTCTGCCTCACCCTAATTCACTCTTTTCTGTTGAGTCACCGAGACATTACAGACTAAATAAATCAGTCAACATTATACAGCATTATGAAAGTTGATACCTAATCAGGAAAAATGGAGTTTACTTGTTTAAAAAAAATGATCGGAGACCATTAACTTGACCACATGGCCCACGATATGTCAGAAGTGATTAAATGCAGAGTGAACTTTTCCTGATATGCAAAACAATGGCAAATCAATTTACATGACGTGTGATTATGTAACAGGATTCCAAAAATTGATCCTACTCTGACAAGTCAGTTTCTAAACTCTTCACTCAGTAGAGACAGAGGACAATCTCCCAGCTTTCATTGCTAAAAACTGGGCAGAAAGTGAGGGAGTTCACGAAAAACCTTCATCGCAGAACCAATCGCTGAAGTCTTTAGGGTGCCTGTTCATATTGGGGCAGTGACATCATGTGCTTACTACTGAGGAGAAGTGGGAGAGAGCATTGTGTCAGGTAAGGCATGTTCTTGACAAAATGTAAGGGGCGTAGGTTTGTTAACAACTGTACTTGGAAGCACCTACCTTGCATTGACAAAACTCCAGATGATCGGTAGGTGGCAAGATCTCTGATTGTCAGTTGTGAGACTAGATGATTCAGGAAGCATCTACAAAGGTTTTTTCCAATGCTTTAACTTCTAACCACTGATTATCTAGTTTATTGTGTCTGTCATGTGTCATTTAAAAAGTCACTATGTGCTGCGGCGAGTTCAAAGATTCATGTATGGCTCATAGATGAGATGCAAGCATCTGGGAGTGCAGGTCGATCCCCGACGCTCCAACAGGTTTGATTGTTTGATCATCAGAGTACTGACTTTCTTTGAGCTCCTCCTATGGCCTGAAAAATTAGAAAAGGCTAGAATGAGCTTGCTTTAATGACTGAGTATATTCTTCTAATGATGCTTTCAGTTCACAAGTTTTGAAGCAAGCCTTTGATTGATTCGACTGAGATGTACCTGAATGATTCATATGAGTCACAAGAAAAGGATTGAATCTGGATTGCTGGATTGTTTTAAAATCTGCATCTGAATTTGCAAACGTCATGATTTTGACTTGAATGTATTCATCACAGGGACAACGAGCAAATCTATGAACATTTTTATGTATTTTATGCAACTTCAATCACCAAACTTAGTTGCCGATTTATTCAGGTTTCTTTTCTTCTGGAGAGAGTTACAGGGGAAGGTTCACCTAAAAGCTCAACATATCTTGTTGAACAATTTTTGAAGTTCAGTTGGTCAGTATTTTGTAAGAGAAGTCTAAAACCCTAAAAGTGGGTAGCCCAAGTTTGTAAAATTATAATCCACAAACTTCATTTTGAAGATGTTACTGACTTCTTGGATTCTCTCTTTGCTTTAGCAGATGTTGAAACAGTCACTGAAACAGACTTGATTAGACAAAACTTGTTCGCAGGAAAATGGTGCAGTTATGATGAGCCATTGTGAACAGCCATTATGTGTATAATTTCACTGAATTTCATTTAATTACTACATGCACACACAAATTACAGTGTGAAGGGAAAGCCCAACATGCATATGTAATATGTAATTTTTGTCACCAGTTGTCTCTCAAATTGAAACAATGAAAAACATAGTTTGATGATGTTTGAAGTAGTGTGGGATCATAGGAGTTGTTTTCGTCATTGTTTAATAGCCGCAACTGCTGATGAAAATCCATCTGACATAACTCAGGCAGAAGTCAAGTTCTTAGACAAAGTAATGGTGGACTTCTTTCCTCACACTCTGACATATCTCATGTTTCCCCGGAAGTTATAGCAACATGCAACCTTTACCTTTAATAAAATTAGTGATTTCTCTGGGTTTCAACATTTTTGGAGACATTTGGGATAAAGTACACAACTCAACAAAATGTATAATATATAAGGTAACACATTATACATTCAATTTCTATATATTAACAAATCTTAAATTGCAAAGGGAAACACCATCATGCATTTGTATAAGGCATAATGTGCCAATAATTTTCTTGATTAAAATTAAAAGTCTACCGTTGTTAATAGACACGCTGAGACATTAAACAGACCAAACCAACAACATTTGCCTGCATGGCTGAGTTAGAAAAGGAACTGATATTTTTTTGGTTGGGGAATCCACAGTATATTGTTATTTGGAGACCACTCTCTGATTTTCCAGTCTTTTGGGTGAAAGTTCACTGATTCAAATGGCTTTCGCATCACTGCCTGTCGACCCATTTCTCTCAGTCCATTTGAGTGGCCCATTGTCTGGTTCGCAAAGTGGCGGCACTTTTACAACGTCCCTTATTAAAAAAGCTCAAGGTCAAGCTTGGGAGTTTCAGTTTGGCTGGTAGTGTTTTTATAAGCACTAAAAGAGATTTTCACAGCTGATCAAGTGGTGATTGCTGCTCCATGAATTCACTTCAGCCCCTCAGAGCACTGACATCATCACACATTGTATAAGAAGCTTTTAATCTGTTGATGCAAAGCATGTCTGCAAAATGATAACTCCATTAAATTACACATGGGAATCTGCAATTAGAAATTCAAATTCAAACTCTGTGGGATGCTAATTTCCATGGAACTTCACATGGAGACGCTCTGTGCTGAGAATTAAGATTCAGAATGCAAAACACTTTATTTACATGGCAATTATTGTGTGCTCACTTTGACTGTATTCACTATTTATAGACTGTCACAGATTTAACATTAAAGTAGTGCTTACAGTAATGTTAATATCATTAATATGAGGACAGGATTGTGAAATTGTATGTGTTTGAACGTCATTTATCAGGTTTTTTTTAATTTTTTTTTTACTATTGTTGCAAACAGTATTGATAAACCAAGATGAAACAAAACATTAGTACAGAAAGGCTTAATATGAGGTACAAGTCTGTGGCAGAACAAAGCTGGACTCGACCCATCAGAGCACCTCATCCTGCCTGACATACAGAATATGACCAACTAGAAGAGGTCACTCAGAGTGCAGATCTCCGCCAGGCAATCTGAAGGAATATTTTGATGTAACCCCTTTCAAATAATCAAAATCTTGATTACTAATTGTAATTTAGTTTTTTTCTCAGCAACTGTAACAGATTACAACTACCTACATTTTGTAATTTAATCACATGCAACTAGTTACATGTAAATAGTTACTCTCCAGCACTGTTGGTATCCTATTAATCAGTGTATGAATTCCTGAGTTAGGTTGTGAGGTAACAATGACCTTTGACTACAAAAAGCTAACATTTTCATCCTTGACTTCAAGTGGATATTTGTACCAAATTTGAAGAAATTCCCTCCAAGCGTTTCTGAGAAATTGCGTCCACAGGAACAGGATGGACGTGAAGTTACAGTGGCCTTTGATGACCAAAATCTAATCAAGTCATTCTTGAGTCTGAATTTAAAGAAATTCCCTAAATCTTGAGATGTCACATTGACAAGAATGGGATGATCCAAAAACATAATGCCTGTGGCCACAGCTGTCGCAGGCGTGAAGCCATGAAGAAAAGGTCTTTCAAGGTTTTTCAAAAAAATGTGTCTCAGAAAGGTCTGATTTAGGCTGATGCGTCCAGAAGTGTTTGAGATTAACTGCCGACAAGCTTCTTACGGGGGATGGGGTAATTATGTTATATGACATTAGAGACTTATACAATGTAATTTTAAGATTCTTGGAATATAAACTACCTGTCCTCTCCCACCTGTTTGACATTGTGCTCTCAGTTCGTTCCCGCTCACTGTTGTTCAGACCTTCAACATACAAAGTCTCCAAGAGCAGCTTTAGTGGCTCAGCTTTAATTGACAGCAATTCATTGGGTCAAAGTGTCACTGAGCAAGCCGTTGCATCTCTTAACTGCACTTCAAATAGAAAAAAAACTACAAAAAACATTGAAATAGTGCACAAAACTTTGCTCAAATGCGAAGCCAACAACTGAGAAATGCAGGTGCACAATTAAAACATCACAATGATTTGCAGCAATTATCTTTGATTACCCTTCCCCCCTCTCACTGACGAGACAGACTATCACTAATCACTCAGCTAGATCGAAACTTTTCCAAGTGCCGACAATTACAGTGATTGTCTGCAGAAGACGAGGTGCTTTACTGGTTTGTAATTTGTCCATTTTTATTTAGCCCAAATCGTCAGACACAAAACACCAATAGCTTTATTTTGCCAAACATGACAGCTGAAAAGAAAATTTGACCCTGTCGGAATACTGTACACTGTAAAGTAAAAAAAAAAAAAAGATGTTCTTTGAGAAATTTCAAGGTCAGAGAATTGAACTATTTCAGCTGTACTGAGACACCGTATGTAGTCTAGTCAAAGGCATATGTTATTTGTGAGTCTTGTGTGGGAGCTGAACAGTTTAAAATGTTCAGGGAGATTTTTCTGACCTTTGCACTTTGGAAATTCAATAACTAAATTTTCATGTTTACTTGTCTACTTGTCTTGGATAGACGAGTCTTGAATAAACTGGCTTTATTCAGTGAAAGTGAGCAAAGAGAAAAAGACTTTCCTCTAAGTGAATTGATGAACATCTCTGCAGTATTTACACACACATAGACTATTTTTTTTCTTGTCAGATACATCAAATTGAACTTGAGGAAATAATATAACATAAGTGTACCAATTCAGTTTCCTCACCAATTGAGGATAAAGCCATTTTCATTTGTTGCATATATATACTTACAACACTTTCTTGTGTATTTTTCTTCCCCAACTTATCGCTACATTAACTCCAACATGTTCCTTGTACAGTAAAAACTGTATTTTTCTAAATCTTGCCCAAGTTCTGCACCATCAATGTGAGTCCATTTTCAAAGTGTAATTGTTGACACAGCTGATGAAATAGTAACAGGAGTGATTCATCACTGTCGTGGCATCATTACTGCAATAATTTAACTGAACATGGGTCATCAAAACAAGCCCCAGCAAACTAGAACCCATTCATCGTTTTGCTGTCACTCTCTCGCTGGCTAATTTAAAGTGAGAGGAGAGTGGCACTAATGTTTTCGTGTGAGCGTCATCAGCTTCTGGATAACCATATCTGATTGGTTGCGTGATTAATTGATTAGTGTACTGGGGGACTGGATTGTTTGCTTGATTGATTGACTGATGGGTCACAGACGGGATCAGTTGTTTAGTGTTATGAGGCGTAACGTGCAGGGAGGTCTGACTCCTTCAAGATAAGTGAGATGACATTTGATATCTAACGCTATGGATTTTGCATTTTCAAAATTACAGCAAAGATCTGTCTTGTATGTCTGAAGCAGCAGAGGAGAATACTGATTACTAGAGAGGATTCATAAGACGCTCTTGATGGTAAAGTTTTTATTATTCCCATGTTCACTGATTGATTAATTGTTTTTTTATGCATGGAAACTCGTGGGAATTTCCAAGAATTGCTTCGATCCTCTCAAAGTTCATGTTCAAGGTTATTTTTATCATTCCCAGGGGAAATTTGTCACCAAGCAAGGGTTCACAAAGTGACAGAATACAGAAGAACAACATTAAAAACAACAACAAGAATTAATCACATAGCTAGTGCAGAATTAGTGGTAAACTCATTGGGCCAGCTTATATTTGTTGTTGTGGTACTGCGAGAGGTGATTTAGCTGAAATGGCTTTGTTTTGGACCTTTGAAAGAGAGGAACTCTTGGTAGAACTGCAGAGATCAAAAAAGCTGTATGATGTGTCATCTTAGTGATTTTCCACCCATAACAGCCGGATGAAAGCGAATTTTCGCACTATTTCTTGCGTGTTTGAAGATATCTTGCCAATTATAAACACAAAAAAACACAAGGACAGTCTCTAAATTACAATAGATATCCCTTTCACTTTCCATTTTGAGGTAATTTTTGAAGTCATCTGTTTGACCTGTTAAGTTTGTTGGATTTGTTTGATCAGTGAGCCATGGGAAGTTAATTTTAACAAACACTCTAATATCTAATCTCATGAGGTTGAATCTGTATGTCAGTTAAGAGTTAGACTAGGCTGTTTAATCCTCCACGCTGTCCACACTGTCTGTAAAAAGCTAGCCTTTCTTTAAAGTTTATGGCTTCCCTCTGTGATTTACAATACATGGGCAGGTATGAGATTTCAAGGACACGTCACACAGGGAACATGGCTTTTGATGGACACATATCTGCTGCTGCAGGTATTGAACCTGCTAAGTTGCTCTATCCACCATAACAGCTTCCACAGCATGTCGCCCACTTTTAGTCCTAACAAAACAACAGCGTGTGTGTTGCTTTCTCCCAAAATGCCTCCCCCAGATATGTAAACAACATAGACACAACACTCAGCCCACCTCCTTGGACACAGCGCCCTGTTGGCTGGCTTGCCGCCATTTCCGAGCTACTAAATGTCAACGCAAAAGGAATGCTGTGGTTTATGAGCACCTGGATGGGGAACAAAGAAATAAAAAAATATATAACTGGCTGGGAGAGAGGGAGAAGAAGAAGAAAAAAAAAACATTAAATTAATCCTCTAAAAGCCTTTTAGCAATATTGCCCTCCCACAGCGATCTGGTAGCACACACAGAGACCACTTCCCATCATTTAATTCCAGCTGAAATTTAATTTAGTCCGAGAGCTATTCATTTTGTTAAATGAATGTGCCGCCCACCCCCAAACCACCACCATCACCCCAACATGCATACATATGCAGCGCACACACCTTGTGATACGCACATACACACATTCTCAGATGACTCAGTGGCAATTCTCCATTTTATTTTTGGGCTAATGTGTTCAACACAGCGAATGGCACACAAATTTAACACATCCACCAACACTGGTCCCCCCACTATCACACACCGACACTCAGGGAGACAGTCAGACAGACAGACACACACACACGCACATACACACAAAAACACGTAACACAGGAATTTCGTGACAAGGACTATATGCTGAGTCACTCAGCCTTTTTGCTTAAGTGCACTTCTAGGAAGGCTCTTCACTTTTTCCCCCGACTTGTCCAGTCGCCTTCCAAGCATCATACCATAGACTTGTGATGTGTGATGCAGTAAGACAACTTCTTAACTTCAGCAGTTTGACCTTAAGGGTTCTCCACCTTCAATGTATCCACAGAATATGATGTTCTTCCTCTTCATTCTCTCCCTTTGCAGACATTTGTTGTGATAGCCAGGTTTATTACGTTGCTTTATAGATACGGGTGCCAGATCAAGGGTATGTGTGAGTATGATGTCGACACAAGTTTATTTCAGTCGTAGCTGAAGTAATGTAATGTTTTCAATGAGTCCCATTCAGCTTTCTGCTTTAGTGATGCCAGTCTATTTTTGTGGATTATAACAATTTGAAATTACACCCCGTTCCCTTAAGCTGCTCTTCTTATTTCAGTAAAAGCAAGTCAGTTAGGTTTCACTTTGTTTTGTGTCTGACGTCATGTGCAGTTGAGCCGTCATCTTCTCTTGGTGACTCAGAAGGAAGGTCAAGTCTAATGCGAGACAGAATTATATTTTGTCATTAAATAATGTGCTATGCTAGATATATAACAGCCCACTTGAATTGGTTAAATTGTGAGAACGGAGAAATCCTCAAAGGAGAAATCTGTAAGATATTTACCTTAGTTTATCATGAAATGAGCATGATATGCCATCAGAGATTAAGTAAATATAAGAAGTTGAAATACTCCCCTCTTTGACAACAACTCTACAGCTGCAGTGTCCTCCTTTGAAATGTCTATTTTGGGCTGGAATGGCTGTTTTAGTTTGCCTGATTCACAAGAATGAGTGTCTGTTTATGTCTGTTTAGTGAAAAATCATTAATAGTCTCAGGAGACAGGAGACTTGCGAGACAGGCAGTCACTGAACTCGCGCTCCAGAGTGTGCATTTTCAGGGCAGTGAGCTTGACCTCAGGATAACAGGGTTAACTTTACATTGACAGACAACAGTACAGTTATAAACAACTGGTCAGCTTAAAGTGGAGGACTTGTCACTGGTTGTTATTGTCAAATTATAATGTGCTTGTCTTGCACCCCTGCAGTCATCCTGCAGCCTGCCTGAGCTTCCTGGAGAGAAGGGAGCAGGGGGGAAACAACTTGCTTCAACCACTGACTGTATATTAAATGTAAAGGATTGAACTGTCCATGGCTCCAACTCATTATTTGGACTGCAGTACTCATTTTTGAACATGCAATTGCTACATATTGCTCCTTTAAGTCAAGCTAATGTTAAGTCATGCTAATATTAGCAATCGTATTCATACCATAACGCACTGAGGTTACTCTAAAAAACTACTTTTCTTAAAACCACACTATTAAGTTGTTAAGGGCAATATTGTACTTTTGGATAAAGTTGACTTTTCTTAAATTTAGGTTACATTTTTGCAAACTGTTGATTGATGGAGCGATCAGACTATTAAGTACATCCAACTTAAAGCAGTTGTGTTTATCTAACTTGTTAACTTAATGCTCATTTGTGTGTTACCAATTCATGTAATTTACTGAAGTTGGTTCAACAGTTCTCTTTTTTAGTGCATAAAAAACTTGTGACTCACAAGTCAGAAATTGGAGGGGAAAAAAAAGAAGCTGTAAGCATAAAAACTTTTGCATGGTAAAACAGATTTTTTTTTTTTCCAGTCGTGTTTTGAATCTGAGCTGCAGCTCTGAAGAAATAATACATTTGTCCACTCAGAGTAGAAATGATTTAGACCAAGATAAGTCCTCTATACAGCATGTGACAGGCAGACTAGTATGAATGAGAAAATTTAAATGGTCTGTCATTAAAATTACTGTTCACGTGCAGGATGTACCAGATAATATGTAAAGGCAGGATGGTATTCTCTGGCCCAAAAAGCCCCTTGATAGCAAACATTATTTGATTGGCTGTAGGCCATATTTCTTCCTAAGCACCTCTGTGACAGACAGGAGTTTGTAATATTTTAGGAGCCTTGGCCTTTTTATATACCACCTGGTGAGCAAATCTCCACATCAAACACTTCTCTTGATGCCTCAAGAAGCCGGGCTTGCAGCTGCCCCCCAAAAAATCACACATGCACACACACACATTCAGAAACATACACACATAAAGGCCTGCAGACACCCAGCCCACCACACCAGCTGATCAAAGGCCCTGTTTGAAGCGTACCCATTGGGAATCTCTGGCAGGCAGCTTCCAAGACCCAAGATTCCAGTATTTTCTTTCGTACCATATCCTGCACCACCACCTCACCACAGATGATCGGGAGAAGCAAAGGTTACAGACACAGGGTCATGCTTTTTGCAACCATGGTAAGTAACAAAAAATATCACTTTCAGGAGGTAACATGATATTTTTTTCCTGTAGCATATGTCCTGTGACAAACATTAAAGGACCAGTGTTTAGGATTTAGTGGCATCTAGGGGTGAGTTTACAGATTGCAAACACCTTGTTTAACTCTCCTGTTCCATGTAGAGGAACAGAGGCTGTGAAACTTAAAAACACAAAATCCCATGTGTAGAGACAATGTTTTGTTTATCTGGTCTGAGCTACTGTAGAAACATGGCAGTGAGGAAGAGGACCAATGTTGTCTGCCATCTGTAGATAAAAATGGTTCATTCCAACAACAAAAACACACAGCAATTCTTATTTTCAGGTGATTGTACACTAATTAAAATGACTAATTAATATGACTGTTATATTCCATTTCTGCCACATTCTGCCATTAAATTCCCATAAACACACAGTACCTCTAAGTTTAATCAACTGTGTTTTCTGACACATATTATTGCCATATTTGCTTTCCATTCACATTTTCTCAGTCTGAAGAGTCTTTTTCCACAAAGGCCTTATGGTTTTATAGCTGCTCTTGCTGGAGTCAGAGCTACAGTACTACAAAGTGAGGATTCTTCTGTGATCTTGTTGTAAGTCTTCAGGGTTAGAGAGTGAAGTTAATACTAACTTTTAATTGTGGTGAGCGTTCTTTATCATTATATCAGAAGAAACAGCCATGAATACTTTAATTAAAGAGCCTTTATATTAAAACATACAGCAAGTTTAATCATGTACTCATCTTCAACCTGCAGAAAAGTTTATTTAGAATTTTAATGAGTTAACTGGAAACATAGCAGTACATTCATTTAATTATTTATTATTAATAATAATTATTATTATTTATGAGATCTGACTTTTTTACAGTAGGTTGGTGATTCCTCCAGGTTTCTGCAAGATGCTATATGGCACAAAGAGATATAATTAAGTCTGCAATGATCTTTGCATAGGCTGTTGTGGCAAAATTTTAGAGAGATCTGAACTTCATCAAGCACCCGAAATGAAGGAGCTGACTCTATCAGGCATAAATCGTATAAGAAGTAATCAAATTTAAAAGAAGAAAAAATCCCCAAAGTATCCAAACATGAATTCACAAATGTTCATATCTAATTACTAACATTACAGCAGGGCCTCAAACTCTCTGATTGTCTTGGGGCCACTGCTGGTGTGTCATCTCAGAGGGGAAAGTTTCCTTTTTTTAAATTTCCATTACTGTAATATTTTTGTCACACTTAACAAAAAGCTGTGTCTGTACAGTACATATTTTAGTTAGCTGTGCAGTGGGCACAATCTCAGCAACTCTTCTTTTACTTCAAATTGATCTTTAACAACCCTCATGAAAACTGCTCGCTGAGCATAGTTGGTTCTGTCTGTGCTTTCATCAAGCACAGAATTCTGTTTTTATTTCAATTGTATAAGTAGGGATAGTTTAAACTGTTATGAAACAACTGGGAAAAAATCATTAAATAAACAAAATATTATATTTTGCACACTGTGTCGCCAGGCTGGCACCCTGAAACCCCTGCATTACAGTTTGTCACATTCCTGTATTTAAAGTTTTTATATAAATGATAAATAGTCATACAATTCACAACACAACAGAGTGGCACCATGCTTCCATACTACAACTACAACTAACATCTTATTATACAAATCTGTGTTGTAAATTTAGTAATAATTTAAATTAACCTCATAAAAAATTAAAAGTAGGCTACATACAAAAAACAAAAAACAAATACTCGTCAAACTGCTGGTTCAAACTAAGGTCTCTCCTCTCCCATATGTAAACGTGTGTTTGAAAAGAAAGTATATGTCCAGCTTTAGAGTTTTAGGCCAGACTTTGTTTAGGCTGCACTGGTCAACTTGACATGTCGGCCAAATGGCAGAGAAATCATGAATAACCAACTCCCAAAAAGCTTAACACTCATGTCAAAGCTGGTCAAGTATCCACATAACAAAACATGAAGCTCTAATTTCAGGATATGTATTACAATTAGAATGCAACTGTGATACATGTAACATGTTCATTGTGATAATTTTGTTAATATACTTTGAAGTATACATTGCTTGCCTTTTACCATTACAATTCGAATAATACAGTTTTAATTTTCTCCACTTTATTTTGAGGTAAATAGTGTGTTATTAGTTCAATACTTTTGTAATAATTAGAATATAAACACAACCGTCGAAGGCGATGTCTAAAAAACACTATCAGGTCCCCAGTGAGAAGTCTTTTTCTAAACATCCTGCTGAATAATTCCAGCATCCTCTCTCAAACATCACACATTGTGGGAAAAACACACAGTGTGACAACAGGGCAGCACAGTGAGTGGGCAGACTCATTGAGGTGGAGCTTCCGGCGCCCACACTGGCAAGTATCCACCTGCTGAAGTGTCTATGAGCAAGGCGGACACTGTGGGGGGGAGTTAAGAAAAGGAATTAGCCTACAGTGTTGAAATGAAATATTGTATTCTTATTACATTTTTTTACTCTGCTCACTGATGGATAACTAACTGGCTGCTTGTGGGCTGAATCTGGCAGCAGACCGACCGCAGGACTGGAGTTGTCAAAGCTTTATACTGTCATGTATTGCTGGAAAACTGCCTGTGAAGGCTTTTGCAATAATTATTTGGTATTCCTCCCTTCCTGGGGCTTTTGACAGATGATTTCTCTCAAACCGTAACATTTGTTATTAATACCTAAAACTGTGCCCTGTTGCACAACGTTGAGCTAACTTGAGATTTTACATCAAAATGTCACAAATTCTCATGTCTACTGCCTTCAGAGGAAACCTGCCAAATCTGGTCCACAGGTCTTTCAGAAAGTTTATGTAACATTGAATGAGTAACTCAGCTGTATACCTACCTCAATGCTGAGATTGAGCCCAGAGTACCACTTTTTACCCTAGTGCTGAGCTCTGAGGTCTTTGCTAACTGGGTTGGAAAACTCACTAATGGTAAAGTGCAAAGAGGAGTGGGCCAACATGGGCCCAATATCCACGGCTGTAGCAGGAGCTGGAGAGGTATGTATGTGTGTGTGTGTGTGGTCATGCTTGCTAGCAGTTGTCAGGCTTCAGAGGTGCCCTCACTCTCACTCTGTTTGGATATCACTCCCTTTTCCTCTTTTAACCCCATTACAGCAGATGTCTAACCTTTGCATTCCACACAGGAGAAGATGTACTGACCTGTGGGTGACTTGCTTTCACTGTCAGAGATCTGTGTGTGTGTGTGTGTGTAAGTGTCTGTAGAATTACATATGTGCCTTTCTGTGCCTTTCCTGGTCTTATATTTCGACACAATAAGAACGAAATATCTGCCCGGGTGTTCTCCATTTGCACAATGTAGTGATGTATAACTGCTTTATGCTCACTTAGCAGTCTATGATTGCAGGGGATTTATTGGCAGAATATGTCAGACATTGTAAGTAATACTGGTATGTTTTAATTAGTGTATAATCCAATGAAAATAAGAATAGTTGTGTTTTTGTTATGTAAGAATGAGCTGTTTGTATCTACTGTACACGGCGCAGGTCCTCTTCCATGGAGATTGTCATGTTACATCGCCAGTAGCCCAGAATGGCAAGAATAAGGGATTAGGTTTGACAGACAGATGTGTCCATGTCAGAAGCAAAACTTCAGAAAAATCAACCTCTAACCAATCAAACTGCCTGTTGTTTAGAATGTCACATCCAAGACATTGCACGGTGGTGATCGCTTGTTTCACAGAACCGTGTTTTGTATGATAAAAGAGAAACTACTACAGAGACAAAAATTTCAAAGACAACATGTGGAGAGGAAGAGCAAAGCTACTGTACGATGATGGAGTGTATATCAAGCTTCAACCGTCTACAGAAAAGGTCTTTCTTGAAACTTCTAAACTGGGCAACCCCCCTCCTGTGGAAGAATATGAGTAAACCAAATGCACACAGCTGGAACTGTTCACAAATCATTTAATACATCTTACCTATGGCTAGCCACTGCTCCGGGTCAATCGGGTCTCTGAAATTACTTTGCTTCTTGGTGCCATCCTGAAATACGTTCTGAAGCAGCTGTGGTCCAATTTCAGCTCCTGAACCAAGCAGTGAAACTCACCAGGGTCTCCTCTCTCTCAATACATATATTGAATATGTCAATTTATGTATGTATGTCAATTTTTTCTACTTTTTATTAATTAAAAACAATGCCAGGTCACGTTCACTTGATGTTGATTACATCTTTTTTGCCGCAGTCTATTTTATGTTAATCATTTATTCACAAAATCACTGATGCTTGGTGCTTGATGTGAATAGTCAGGCAAGTCGACATTTCGCCTTAAAATGATTTGCAGTTCTGTGGCGTTTATTCGTGTCCTGTTGGTGTGTAATGGCTTTTCGGCCCTTAGCTACCAACTAATCATCAGAATTTCTGAGATGCTTAAATGGTGGGGGATACGCAAACCTATGCCCCTACTCTTTTTTACCCTGAAGACTTTGGATTGGTTTGGCAGTGGAGCCTTTTTAAAAAAAAAAAAACTCTAATTATTTCCACACAGTTTTAGCAACAAAAGCTGGGAGATTGCTCTCAGCCTCTATTGAGCAAAGCCTTTAGAGTCTGACTTCTGAATCTAAATATGTACAGGCAAGAACGTTTGTGTGAATGTGCTCTATAAATGTCCTCACAAACATACTTTTATAAATGTGTTTTGCATGTATCAAAGCCTTGGAGTGTGAAGTCTGGTCAGTAAGGTTCGCCACCTGTGCTGTTAATCGTGGTCTTTTCTCCCTCAAAGCGAAAGGTGACACATTAAGAGCTTCCACTGCTTCACTGGATGGTTTGACTTGCCTTTAACTTAATGGAGTATTTGGCATTTTAGGCCACACTAATGTGAATTCATTGAAAACATTGTTTACAGGTCAAGCACTTTCCTGCCTCCCTCAGGTGTGGTTGAATGGATAAATTATTCTGACATACTCTGTTTGGTCCTCAAGGTCTTCAGGTTTTGTGTTTTATTATAGTGAAACATGCAACAACATGAAACATGTTATCATGCTGTTCTTTCTTTGTTATTTGATTTTAGATTTATTCCTGGGGTCACGATGGGTGTACGGGCGAACAAGGGACAGACAATGATTGTGTCACCATTAGTTTCATAACCACTTTTAGCTGGAATGGCTAACTTAATGACTTAACAATTCTCAGGGCAGTGACAATCTCTTGAACCTGTATTATATGCAGAAAAGATCCAGGGAGCCATTGTTATGCTTTCTATACTTGTTTTTATTAAACACAGTTAAATAGCTCAGAGTCCTGGCTATTCCTTCACCGTTGATGTTGAGGGGGGGCCCACTCCAAGGAGATGCACACAAGGTAGTTTTGAAGAGCAAAAATAATCACCTGTATTAACACACCAAATAGGATATATGTTATTACATGTACAATTAAAAAAAATTTAAAAAATACCAGAGTTCTCTTTAAAAAAAACAACAACCCACAAATCTCAATTTCTGTATCCTCAGCGAGGTCAGGACTTTGAGTCTGCATGAACAGAAGAGTGCTGCTCATGCCCCCAGACTGAATATATATTATTATCTGACATCAGAGACAGAGCTTATGGGTTTGTCTGGAAGCCCCAGTTGAATTGTTCATTTCTTCCACTACTACAGAGTTTTATGTTTGGTGGGTTTTGATGTTTTTTTTACAGGATGTGCCCAGAGGAATTATTCTAAAACATTTGTGTGAGCAAGTGCTTTGATACTATTAAAGCACTACAGAGCTCCTAATTTTACAATAACCTCAAGTGCTACAGCACTAACACAGTGCCATAATAGTATCGCAAAGACTATCCCTAATATTTATATTAATAATTCATTAGAGTCAGTATGTTTAGAATTCCCATATGAGCTAAATCAAAATAATTACTACCACTGTGTTGTTCCAGAGAAAAATGATTTAAGAAAAGTTGTACCAGCCAGTTTAAAAGCAGGATTTCCAAAGTTTGGAGCTGCTATAATGCTTATAAAAAA
>JAJHUR010107446.1:2327-16777 GCA_027495735.1 Lutjanus campechanus
GAATCCAAGTCAAGTTGCAAAGTCTTTTTTGATTTTGTCAAGTTGAGTCTAAAGTCATCAAATTTGTGACACCTCTTCTATACCACCATACCAGTAGAAACATGCGTCGTAACAGCAGTCCTAATGTATCTCTGTTATTTACTGTAGGCCTGCTGTAAGGTCACATGACTGATATATGTAAACAAACCCAAAACAAGTTCATTATGACCCATATGAAGGCAAAATGGCTGAAAACAACCGGGGAATAAAGCAAACACTGTTCAAGAAACGTTGTGCTTTTTATTTAGTTTTATTGGACTCCCTACAGGAATCAGGCTGGTATTGTTCATTCACATGGTTCCACAGTGGCTCCTGTGTTTGATACTCGTCCAACACGCTACACTTAATCTGGCTGCTCTCTGATTGGATGATGAGAGGGATAGAGGTCTTTGAGAGGCATATGTAAGGGTAAGACGACAACAACAACAACACATGGCACAACATGGTGCTGAGGCGGCTGTGCCAAGGTCACACTCGCTGAGCCAGAGTGGAACGAGGTCCGCGTGTTCGGACTCGTTTTAGCTGAATACGGGCACCCAGGTAGCTCACCTGGAAGACCATGCAACCCGTGTACAGAAGCTAAGTCCTCGGCAGCGGCACGGGTTTGATTCCAGCCTGCAGCCCTTTGCTGCATGTCTTCCCTTTTCTCTCTCCAACCTTTCCTGGCTGTTCTGTCCAATAAAGGCTTAAAAAAAACACAAGAAAATATCTTGAAAAACATATTTCGGGGTGATGTTATCTTAGCTTAGGATAAACACTGGAAACTGAGAGGAAAACAGCTAGTTCAGCTTTGTACAAAGTTCAGAAATACGCCTGCCAGCACCTCTAAAGCTCAACATTTGACCCTTCGCTAAGTCCCGCCCTCCTTAGTTACTGTTGCTACGTCTGTCAAACTTTTCATTCTTGCACATTTATGATGATAATGATGACAGATTTAACATTTAAATTGTGAGCAATTGATGAAACACTTCCATAGAGAAGTAAACAAAAGCGGCTTCTCATTTCTAGCTGATGACTGTGGATTTTGTTGCGTATCTGGCTAATGTACTGTAAGCTAATGCTAATGCTAATGCTAACTCCTTGAGTCAGCAAAGACGTCCGTCGCCAGCTGACTTTTTAATGTTTCAACCCTGTAAAAGGGTTTATGAGTCTGATGCTGATGTTGATGAAATTGTCGACGCCTTGCATAAAGTTTTGCTATCCATTAAGGGTTAAGTTACACTGTTGAGACGCTGGCTGCAGGCGTGCTAGCGAGGGACGTTCCTGGCAACTAATTTCCCTGGCGACAAAATGCAAAGTTTAATTTAGACTAGTCGACTTGTGACCACTTTCAGTTCACTAGGACAGAGGTGAAGGGTGGCTTCTGAAATTTACACGCCAAATGAAAAATCTACTTGCATTTGGCGCTTGGCGGGTGTAAATTTCAGACCTTGCGTAAAAGAACGAGTACATGAGCAAAGTATCAGACAGACACCTGATACTGATATCAGTATTAGCGCATCCCAAACACTCTTCATCTTTTTGATAAACGTAATTCAGTTAGTACCCTTAAAAGTACTAAGTTCGGTACCCAACCCTGGCGAAGAGTAAATTGAGACGATGGAACAAGGAAATGTTTGATATTTTTGCTTTAAAGTGACTTAAAAGATTAATAGTTGTAGAGCTGTTAAATAGTTGCCAGTTTATGTTCTGTCAGATGACTTAATCGATTAATAAACCGAGTTTTTATTCACTTGTGGCAGAGCTGGACGGGTGTCGGGAGTGTGAGGCCTGTATGATAGTGAGGCCACAGAGCTGTGAAAAGGCTCTGCACCAATGAAATATCTGCCAGACAGGAATTTAGTAGAAGAGAGGCTCCTTTGTTTTGGTCATCTTTTTTTTTCCCCCTCATGTGGCGGGTTGGCATGTTGCCTTCGTGTGTGTGAGTGTGTGTGTGTGTGTACAGGCTACATGCGAGATAACTATCAGCTTATTGTGTTGTGTTCATTTAGCCTGGGAACCTTGATGCTATTTATAAATCTGAGGAGTTCTGCATTCCTCACTTTTACTCTGTTAACCTTATTTTGCTTTGGCCTGCTCCTTCTCTGTGTGTGTGTGTGTGTGTGTGTGTGTGTGCTGTTTCAGATTAGAAACAGATGAACTTTTCAATAAAGTCGTGCACACACTCACTCACACACACACACACACACACTGAGGCTCACATATGCTCGCAGAGTAAGTCCAGTTCCTTTGTGTTGGCCGCGATCCCTCCCAGCTAAATGGCTGGAAACCGGTAGTGGTCTAAAAATAGCCCAGTACACAGCTAAGAATAGCTGTGACGGGGCTGTGAGTGTGTGTGACTGTGGTTTGCCTGTGGATGAGTGAGTGTGTGTGTGTGTGTGTGTGTGCGAAGAGCTGTGTGAGCCACTGGAGGAAAATAAAGAGGAGGAAGAGAAGCAACTTAAGGCTGAGTAACCAGGTCTTAGTTCCCCACAACCTCCTCCTCATCATCATCATCATCTTCTTCTTCTTCTTCTTCTTCTTCTTCCTTTTTTCTCTTCCGACCGGCCCAGTTTATATCTCGTCACAGTGGAGGAGTGGATGTATATTAAGGCTTTTAATACATGTTATTTTTTTAAAATGAGTTCAGTGTGTCTCGTGTTTATATACAAGATCGAAAATGTTCATGTTGTACGTGTCCAATACAAAAACACACACACATTTACAGTTAAGGTAAATTATTTACTTGTACACACAATAAAAGGACTTCATTACAGCAAAAGTTAAGATTATCACGTATAATCGCGGCTCAGATTGTGGTGCTTTCGGTGCTGATGTGTTTAATGTTAATTTCTTTATTATTTGTTTATCATTTGCCTTGCTCGCAGCTCTGTGAGGCACAAGGAAGCTAAATGTTAATTTCAGCAAAGTTAACATGCTGATCAGGGTGCTGATACTTACACTGATATTTCCCGTTTGGAGCCACGATTGCAGCGTTTAGTTTAGCTCGTAACTGCTGCATATGCATGAGTGACTTCCTAAATTTTGCCGCATTATGATAGTGTTACATATTTTTGAAATAATTTATTTAATTTTTAGAAAATATTTCTGATATTCCACCACATGACACCAGAAGGAACAGTTTGAGAAACCAGGTTATAAACAATAACGACTAGCTTGGCACCGACGTTCGCTACTTGTTTTGTGAGCAGAGGACTTTTTTCTTTTTGTCGTGGTATCGAAAGAGGTATCAAGTATCAGTTGTTTTTTTTATATAATTACTGTGTCAACCTTTAACCGGTTGATTCCACCCTGCGCGGCACGTCTGCGCCGCGGTTCTGATCTGTCCTCGGCTGCGAGCCTAACCGGCAGCATTTTAGGAGCATGTCAGCAGTGGAGCGTTTTGCCCGCCTGATTATGTTTACGTGCTTAGATTTTGTTGATTCGGTCCTCTTTCTTTGCTCCTTCTGGCTCTGTTTTTTCTGTTTTGCCTCTGGAGTCTTGCCTATTGAGGTACTTAGACTTTACTTGAGTATTTCCATTTTTATACCACTTTCTTCTTCTACTCTGCTGCATCTCAGAGGGGCAAATATTGTACTTTTTACTCCACTATGTTTACTACTACACTATTACAATTTTTTATCCCCTTTTGGTCCAGTGAAAACCACGTATCTCCACATGTGTTGATGTTGAAAGTTCAAATTAAACTGAAGGATGAAGTGTTCCTTCATGTGTTGAGAAAATTCTCCTCCTTCAGCTAAAAAAAACTCTCTTTGATCAGCTGGAAAATGCATCGTCACAAAGCTGAAAACAGGCTGTTTTTCTGACTTTTTAGAGATTCGAGGATTTCACAGGGCAGCCACACTTCAAACATATCATGAGCTAAGAGACCATGATGCATTGCTGTAGATTAAACCATCCAGCACTACGCAAAGTAGTTAAAATGAGCTCAAACGTGAACATTTACAACAGTAAAATGCAACATACACATTAACACAGGAGTAAAAACATCAGATATCATATAAAACGTAGAGAGGGAACATTTTACTGCACTGTGAGTACTTGAAGTACACTGTACACATGTATTGGTAGCATCATCTGAAGTGGTGGAGGAGGAGACCACCCACGAAAAAAGAGTCCAGTGCAAGGAGCTCAAACTGAAAAAAGAAAAAACAAAATCGATGGGAAAGAAAAGCAGTGAGGGTGGAGGTGTGGATGGATGTGGGGGGAGGAGGAGGGGGGAAGGAGGGGGGAGAAGGGATGGTATGATATTATGGCATCCTCCCTCCCTCCTCAGCTGTCTCAAGTACCTCCAGGAAGCTGTTCAAACCACCTGCCACTGCACACACACACCCCGACACACACATTCCTGCCTGGTCAGTGGTAGAAAGCAACCAAGAGTGTTTACTCAGATACAGTTCTGAGGTATTTTGCTTGAGTGTTTCCATTTTATGCTACTTTTCCCACCACATTTCAGACAGAAATACTCTTTTTTTTTTACTCCACAACATTTATCTGACAGTACAGAATGAATGAGAATGAATTCCATCAAACATGACTTCACCATCCTGGGGGAAAAAATGGTGTATGGGACGCTGTTGTGAAGCAGCAGCAGCAGTCCTGTTTTAGGGTTAATAAATTATGTTGTGTCGGATTGTGCACAGACTCGCATACTCACCGGTGGAGGCAAAATAAAATTGAAAAAAGAAGAAGAAAGAAGGAAATTTACCCTCAGTAATGGACGTTCTTCTGAGTTTAACATCACTGTTTTGCAAAACTGTCAGAAAAAACATGCTGGCATCGATAAAAGAAGTTGAAAAGCTCAGAGGCAAATGATTCTGATAGAACAATTTGGAACCTGTTCTCAACTGGAACCGGTTCTTGATTTCCATCCCTAATAAACAACACTGTGATCAGAGCCGACATTTGCCAAAAAAGGTTTTGAATCACTGGTTTTCAGGAAAAAAAAGGCTTTAAAACCCCACTAGAGCTGCAACGATTAATTGAATAATCGATTATTGAACGAGCATTAAATTAATCGACAACTGTTTTGGAAATAGATTCATCGGTTTGAGTAATTTTAGGAGGTAGAGAGGCAGATATTTCCCTCTGGAGGTGGTGGAGACCAAAAACAGAGCTAAAAGAAAGTGAATATTGGGCTTAAATTCATGACTAACATGACAAATTAATGATCACGTCGCTCCATAACTGCTGTATGTGGAAATAATCAACTGATTACTAGCGAGTTCAACGTGTGAACGTCATAAGGTGATGAAATATTAATGTTGTATTCACAGCTTGTTTCTGCCGGGGGGAAAAAAAAGAAACATCAGTTATTTCAGGTTTGCAGGAATGATCTAAATACTTCCTCCAGCTCTGTTCCTGGCTGCATCGAGGTTACCCACACCAGCTCCTTTTTATTGAAAAAGGAAAGCGTGGGTGTGTAGTGGTAGAGTGGAGAGCGCTGTGTGTGTGTATGTGTGTGTGTGTGTGTGAGGAGGGGAAAGTGGGCTACTGGAGTCTCCGGTTTTATGTTTTAATAGACGAGCCAGATTGACAGATTGTGAGGGAGGGATGGGAGTGACGAGAAACGCTGCACAGGAGCGCAGGAGCAAAAAATAGCCTTCTACGGCCATCCCTCCAGCAGCCACGCTAGTATTGGTGGCGGCTGCCTCACCCTCCTCCTCCTCCTTCCCCTTCATCCCCCCTCCCTCCTCTCACCCCACACCCTGCCCCTCCCTCTCTGTGAAGCCAAACAGGTGGACATGACTGGGATGAGTGGGATATCTGCACTGGGCCAACCACTGAGCCCTGTGTGTGTGTGTGTGTGTGTGTGTGTGTGTTGCAATCATCCAATGACAGACTGGACTAATGGGCTGTGAAGTGCTGAAGCAGGACACTCAGAGCCAAACCACATACTGTACAACACACACATACACACACACACACACATTGGTGGAAGAAATATTGAACAAGAACTAAACCCTTTATGTATAAAAGTAAAAACTAGAATATCTTCTAAATTGTAGTGGAGTAAAAGTGTAAAATAGCAGGAAATGGAAATACTTTTATTTGTTTGTTTTTTCATAGTTTGGGGTCTAAATGATGAATATGCACAAAATGTTTTGGAATTGGTCCAGCTGATAACCTCAGCCAGAAGCTGCGAAACATGCTGCAACATATTGTAATAGTCAAGGGCAATTGCGCCCTTCAAAGTTTGGCCACTAAAAGTGCTTGTTTTTGCAGCTGGCAGGTCTGGGAAGTGTCTGACGACATTATAATGGCAACAGAGCTTTTTGTTCAAGAGTAAGATCCTTTTTGTTTAATCAGAAACAGCTGTTATATCGCTCTCCTCAAAGCCACCAAACTCCATTTAAAAAATCGTTAGTTTTACCTCACAGAGCACAAGAGTTGCTGATCTACTGTTACTTCGATCTGTCAGTGTGTTTGTGTTATTGTGTGAGTTTTTGAATCCACACTAACATGTTAAAACACCCGAAGTTGCACAATAACAAAAACGAACTAACCGATCGAGGCAGCGGTAGACCAGCAACTCCTGTGTTCTACAAGATGAAATGACTATTTTTCTCAATGGAGTTTGGTGGGTTTACATACAGCAATATTTGGCTCATAGAATACCAGTTTCCCATCAAAAAAGGCCGTCTGACAGCAAGGTAAATCAGTAAAATAACTGTAAATATAGCATACACTTACTCTGATGTTTATTTTGTGGCTGACTCTGTCCCTATGCTTCCATGCTGGTTCTCTTCTCTGCTTCTCATTGCATCGCTCTCTTCAAAGCCACCAGTCTTCTTTGAGAAAAACAGTAATTTTACCTTTGTGGTTTTGGGGGTTAGTCTGGATCCAGAAAGTCAGACAATAACGCAAACAAACAAACCAGTAAAGGCAGCAGTAGACCAGCAACTCCAGCAAATATTGTCATTTTTACTTTTTTTTTTTAAAGAGCACAGGTTAAAAAAATACGCAGCTTCAGCATTTTCATACTTTAACATTAAGTTTACACAGAAAAACTACAAAAAGTTATTTTAATGCTTTGGCCACACTTGAAGTCTTGAACCTTTGCTGTTGTCTTTGAAACTCTACTGAAAACAAGTGTGTCATGTCTGATTATTGTTGTGTTCATTGCTCACTGCTGCTCATGGGTGATGATTCGGTGAAGTGTCACTGTTGGATACGTGCTCAGGTGGCGCCCTCATGTGGTTGAAATAGACATTACTGCTTCTCTGAGTGAGCAACATTTCCTCTTCTCTTCTTGTCTAAGTATTCAGATCCTTTAATTAAAGGGACAGTTCATCCAGAAATCAAAAATATATATTTCCTCTCTTACTTGTAGTGCTATTTATCCATCCTAATTTTTTTGGTGTGCAGAGTTTTGGAGATATCAGCTGTGGAGAAGTCTGCATTCTCTCCAGTATAATCAGACTAGATGACACTCAATGCCTCTTTCCAGAATAGTCACTCAAGATAATCCACAGATCTTGTTGTGAGCAGTTTCACCTACCGTCCACCAAACATATCACCGTACAGAACGAAATGTCAAGCCGAGAACTCAAAAAGATTTCATTTACGGTTACATACGAGGAAGAAATATACAAAATCTTCACTTTGGAAAAGCTGGAACCAGCAAATCTTGGACCATATAAATTACAGATATACATGCATTTATGATTGAAAATGAGTATTTGATTTGATGTTTTACTGACCCGGCTTGATGTTTCTTGTGTTTTTCCCTCAGACGCTGCGTAAGAAAGGTTTAAACGGCTGCGACAGCCCCGACATCGAGGCCGACGACTCTGCCGGCCAGAGCCCCGAGTCTGACGACAAATACCGCAAAATCAACGAGGACATCGACCTGATGATCAACAGACAGAGAATCTGTGTAAGTTCACGTTGACGTTTCCTCCTCCTGTGGTCGGTTTCGTGTGTTCTCCTCTGTGATGTTAACCAGCTGGGTTCTCCGGTTCTCCAGCAGAGTCTGCCTCCCTCCAACTACGACATGGGAGTGTCCATCCCTGGCAGTAACACCGGCGGTCTGCTCTACTCCCACCCTGGAATCAACTGTGGCCTCAGTAACCACAACCTGCTGCCCATGTCTCACACACACCTGCAGAGGAACAGCATGTCTCCTCAGAGGCCCTCCAGCACTGGAAACGCAGGCACGTATAAAGTATACAACAACATAAACTGTATAATCATTTATCAACATTTATTCTCTGTTATCTGACCGTGTGTGTCTGTTTCTGTGTCTGCAGGTCTGATGGGTTCAGAGCTGCCGAACTCTGTGGTCTCCACTGTGGGTACGACTGCTATTTATTTCTATTCTTGCAGCCAATTGGAAGGCTTGTAGGAAGGTCAAGTCGAAAAAATTTAAGTCAGACTTTATTTATATAGCCCAATATCCAATCTAATTTCCAATCTGTAGTATGTGTACAGCACCCTCTGTCCTTTAGAGCCTGAAAAAAGTCAGAAAAACTCCCCCAGAAAACTTTTTAACAGGGAAAAAATGGAAGGGAGAGTCACCGAGGACGGATCCTCCGAGCCACATGCACACTAACTACAAAAAACCGATAAGAAATATGAAATATAAAAAGATGTATGTGATGGGTGCAGATCGAGGAGGTCGCTGAAACCACTTCAGGAGGCCTGGTGGGAGCAGAAGCAGAGAATGGTCATGCTTGCAAATTTCTTTAGTGCCATTAGTAATAAAATTATCTTGTTTTCTCAAGATAACAAGATAATCGACCCATTAGCAGGAGAAAACAAAAGGTTGTTTTGTGTTATAAAGTTTATTAGAGATCAGCAGCGACATGTCAGCGTAGACAGACGGAGTCTTGACAACTGTAACAACTGATTTAAGCTGAAGATGTCAGACTGTACTTCACTCTTACTTATTTACATACATACTGTAATATACCATGGATGAGTAGCTCTTCTCCGGTTCCCTTATGGGAGGATTTTATGCTGTTTATTTATCTTATCTTGTTGGGTAATTTTTTGGTATTTCCATGTGTCTTTGTGTAGTTGTTTGAGCACACACCAAGACAAATTCCAATCAATGCTTCACTGAGATGGTAATAAATTACTGAATCTTGTCTGTAACAGGGAGACTCTTGGGTGGAAGAATGTCCTTTATTCATTTTCTTCACACCATTTTTAATTATTTTGCACACACACATGCAAATGCTGATCTAAGCTGATCTTGAACAGGCCACCCTCCGGTTCTGCTGCTGCCCCAGGTATAGAACCGGATATCTTGAGGTCAGAGGTCTGTGGACCCCTTTGAAAAAGGTCATGCAAGCTTTTCACTCACCAAAATTTAGCCTAAGTTTGGAGCGTTATTTAGCCACCTTCCTTACAAGCTGGTTTGACATGGCCAGAACCACTGGATTATTTAGGTTTTCTAGTGTCATAAGAAAGCAGAATCTTCAGTATGTAGCTTTGAAACCTGCTGCAGCCAATGAAAAACAAACAGATGCAACACTCACACACACACTTGATCCCCTCACAGAGGTATATACACTGTGTATCCTGATATTCCAACAGAAGCAACATTTTAACATCGACTTGTGTTTGTCTCCAGTAAACGGCAGCTACAGTAACCACTGCACCTCCCCGGGGCTGCTGACTCCAGGAGGAGTCTCCAAGAACATGCAGGAGAAGAGTCCTCCTTCGATGAGCATGAGCCGTAAACCTGACCTCCGCACGCTGATGCCGCCCTCCAACAAGTGCAACAACATGCCCACTATTGTGAGTGCCTTCACCTGTATTCATCACCATCATCATCATCATTTATTTGATCTCATTTTAAACTGCAAAGTCCTTCGTGGTGCGTGGAGACTCACTGTAGTGTGTGCTTTAATGCTGCCCTGCAGTGTGAGGATTTTGATCTGATGTTGGTGAGTAAAACACACGAGAAGACAACAACAGAACAGCAGAGTGATACTATCAGACACGAGCAGTGAACGAGGACCATTTTAATTTACTTGATTATCATACAGATTAGATGTCAATTAAGAAAACCAGAGCTGGTCTTAAGTGAGGTCACTGCCAGTGGTGGATGAAGTATTTTTTAAAGGGTAACTTAAGTATTTTTCAGCCTGGACTCTATTTTCCCATGTTTTTGTGTGTGAGGCTGCTGGAGTTCAGTCATAACGTGACAGCACAGCAGCCTCAGGCTGTCGTCTCTGAATAAATCTCAGTCCAGCTGAGACAAACAGTTTTCTGTTGACAAGTTTTGTTATTTGAAGACACCATTCAGCCTAATGACACCCGGTAATTCAACATCAGCGGTGCCTGATCACTGTGTCGGCTCACTGATCCACTCGGAAGGAAGGAGACTGAAGCAGCCTGACAGCTGACTGATTAATTTTTATACGATAACACGAATCATATTGTAATTGCAGTATCAGTCAAAATAATCGCAATTAGATATTTTTTCAAAAATCATTCAGCCCTCAGTTCCACGGCTGACAGCTGCAGCGTCCCCCTCAATCCTGGACCGGTTTCAGGGTTGAAAAGGTTAAAAAATACCAAAGTTACCCTTTAAATTTTAGTTGGTTTAGTAACTAAAACTGTCAGATACATGTAGCGAAATAAAAAGTACAATATTTGCCTCTGAAATGTGTTGTGGTAGAAGCAAAACGTGGCACAGAATTAAAATACTTGTACTAGATGTAGTGAGTCGTAGAGTTTGACCCTCTCTGTCCTGGTTTGTTCTCTGGAGCAGCTGAAACTGTGCAGAGCTGCACAACTGTTGGAATGTGGTGAATGTAAACAGAGCAGAGTGACCCGATACCTCGCTGAGGGAAACGTCCGTCAGCCAATCACAGCGCAGAAAACTGCAGCCGCACACTGTATCAGTTTAAATCCTGCAGCAGCTGATCTGAACACAAACAGACAGTGTTTGTTCCATTTGTCCAACTGCTGGAATGTAACTGAGGACATTTTACTGATAATACTTTAAGAATGCAGGACTTGTAGTTGTACTTGAGTACTTTCACAGTACTTTTACTTGAGTATCATTGCGTGTGTTTGTATAAAGTCTGATATTTGTGTGTTTTCTCTGCAGAACCAGAGAATAAATCACTCCCAGAGCGCTCAGACGTTGTCCACTCCGGCCGTGTCCATCGCCGCTCAGACTCTACCTGGACAGGGGATGGGCGGGTATCCGTCCACGCTCTCCTCTTCATATGGAACAGGTGATTACAGCAGAACCACACACTGGAGGCTCAGAGTACCTGTAGGACCTGACTCACGATGTCTGTGTGTTTTTCTCTTCAGAGTTCTCCCTCGGCAGCGACCTGTCATCTCTGTCTGGGTTTGGAGGTTCTGGTCTTGGATCAGTAACAAACTGGCAGCAGCAGCAGATTCAGAATCTGCAGCACTCAGCTCTCGGACACATGGGGTGAGCATCTGTGCGCGCGCCGGGTGTCGTCTTTCAGAGCGTGTTCAGATTTCTGTCTCTCTGCAGCTGCGCGTCGAACGGACTCAGACACATTTCATAGATCCCTAGATTGTCTAGATCGAGATCCTGTCGGAGGTTCAGAGTCTCATCGTCTTCACCCTGCTGTGATAATCTGTAACGGTACAACAGTTTTCAAACGTTTGACTTCCTCATAGCCAAAAACAGGTCACACTTGTAGTTGGAGACAACTCAGAGATCAGAGAGATCAGTATCCAGTGAAAAGTCTCATGCAGGGTGTTGTCCGTGATTGATGCCGGCTTGGTTAACATCCTCCTCGATGGAATCCAGGGGACAGTCCAGGACAGAGCTGACCCGCTTAACCAGCTTATTCAGTCTTTTCCTGTCCTGCACAAGTGTTTTGTTTCCTAGCTAACGTGTTAAAAACAAACCTCTCCTTACTTTCAGCTTCTTTACAAGCTCAGTACAGTACTTAAATAAATGTACTTAGTTACTTTTCACCACGGGCAAACACACACATACACATGATTCAATATGACTTTCTTATTTACGGCCAATCAGGCGTTAGGTTGAGTCGTCTTTGACGTGTTAGTAAAGGAAGGGAAAGAGAAGCAGTTCTGAGGTTCTAAAGGTCTTTTTCGTTCTCTCGTCTTCCAGGAACATGTGTCAGAACTCGAACCTGAACCTCCCGTCCGCCCATCAGCACCTGCACATCAAGTCCGAGCCCGCCTCGCCTCCCAGAGACCGGGGCGTCGGCATGATCGGCGCCGGGCTCGGAGGAGGCGTGACCACGGCCGGATACTCCGCCGCCGGCCGGGGTCCCAACGAGTCGGGCCGCTCCCCCGCCGACAGCGCGTCCAGCTGCGGGAGCTCGTACGAGGGCAGCGAGGACCGCGAGGATCACCACGGCAACGACAACTTCCTCCTGCGACCCCTGTCCAGTCAGGAGGAGCACCACAGCCCGTCAGTGAAACGGATGAGGCTATCAGAGGGGTGGGCGACATGATGGGAGGCGGTCTGCAGCCTGAGGGGGCGGGGCGTTAGTAAAGTTACCTTATAGTGTTATTATTATTATTATTATTATTATTATTATTATTATTATTATCATATTCTTCTTGTACTGAGTGGGTGTGCTATATGTGTAATGGTAACATGTACGTGAGGGAGGCGGAGTCAGACAGTTTCCGTGGATACAGTGATGCTCTGTTGTATTTACAACATGTACTGTAGCTGGACTCGTACACGAGAGGAAACAGATATTTATCAAACTTCTAACAGTCGCACTAAAGAAGTTCTTCACAGTATATCAGCCGACTTCCTTCGACTCACAGCGAAATATTAATCACATGTATGGAACAGCCAATCAGAGACGAGGATCTGCCCTACTTCTGACACATTCTTTAAAAAAGAAAAAAGAAAATCCTCACATTTTTAAGTTTTATTTTATTCTGCAAAAACATATGTTATTTAAATTTGTTTAAACTTCTTCAGTAGCAATTCACGCATGAAAAAAGCATCAGTCTGTTGTATTTGTAATATTTAAATGGCATTAAATAAATACAGTGGAAACCGCTTACAGATCACGTGATCACATCTGTTCAAATTGATCACGATGATAAAAGCATTTCTTTCTGTTTATACTCTGAGTGCAGCCTGTCGTCGTGCTCCTCCAGTCCAGTAGGTGGCGATAAAACTTCATGAAACAGTATATCTGGACTGGATATGAAAAGTTCCCCTCTACAGGTGAAACTCCTCAAAAAACTTGCCAGTTGTATAATGAAGGAGCCCAAATACTGGCATTGTGTGAAGCCTGGATTATACTCCAAATGAATTCATGCACGGACGGCTGCTGACTTTCTGCAGTCAGTTTAAAGGACACGCTCCAACCGTGCAAACTAGATTGGCGTCTGCAGGATCAGTGTAGCAGCCTCAGAGCCTGCACGTACGACCCCTGATCATGAAATCTACGTCACACAGACTGTCGTGGACCCTCGCACACTCCTGGAAAGTAAAATACCAGCTTGAGTGGACATGAAGCAAATTGCTCCTTTTAGCGCTCTGGAGCTAGCTGCGCTAAGGCTAATGTAAGCTGCTACACCAAAAATCTTAAAAAGCTAAATTAACCCTACAGAAATTTCTGTGTTGCATTTATGGCAGTTTCTGCATTGACGACTTTCTTTTTCCCGTCATGATTTCAGTTTGCAGCAGCAGCAGCAGCCTCAAGTGGCAGCCAGAAGCCAACCGGATCCCCTAAGGCAAAGTATCATGGGAGTAAAGTTTAAAAAATACAACTGCAGTAGTTTTAAAATGGTCTTGCAAATACTCAAAATGAACATTGTAAGCCAGATTTCTTTAACTATTTACTCAAAGGTTTGCATCTGACTTTTAATCAAGGTCAGAAGTCAAAATAACATTTAATCAACTTATTTAAAACTTTTAAGCAACATGCATTCATTCAACAAGCAGTTCATTAACGCCGCGGCTCAGACGCTCTCCATTTATTCCTGACTCAGATATTCTTACCACTGCATTTACATACACTCTGTCCAGCAGTTAACATCGCCATGACAACGTCGTCAACGATAGAGAAACACAGAAAGCCACATTAAAACCACATTCATCAGCTGACGGGGTCGCTGTAGAGGATGTGGGAGCAGCTAAACCCGGTGCCCCCTGGTCACTGTGAGAGGTTTCCACTGTAATAAAGAAACAGGCCGATATGGAAATGAAAAGAAGCTGCAGCAGAAGAAGAAATTCTCTAGTCTTGTTGCATCTTTAATGAATGAAAAAGAAACTCTAAAACCGCTCTACAGTTTTAACTTCTCACTCATCGTGACTGGTTATGTTTTGTGCATCTCGTCTCAGAAGCTTCTGATAAATCACGTTTATTGTGACGTCTGTGAGTCGGAGTCAAAGTGAAGGATTCTCGCATTCGTCTCTTCACTGAAGTCTGTTTAGATTTTAGCGGTTTGATAAATGATCTGTGAGA
>JAJHUR010107447.1:0-14297 GCA_027495735.1 Lutjanus campechanus
GGTAACAAAAACACAACGATTCTTATTTTCAGGTGATTATACAATATTGAAAACATACCTATTCAATGTCTTCCATAGTCTGCCAACAAATACCCATAAATCTCACACACTGGACCCTTAAGGTGAAGTATGCAAATGAGTTAAAAGAAAATCCACTTTTTTTCAATTAACAGTTGAAATCAACTCAGTTGACCCTAGCAGCACATAATACCTAAGGCAATGATGTACTTCACACCATTAAATACTTTCACCGTGATGACATGGGAAACCATTTGCGGTGATGAAAGGTATGCGGTGGTGTTAAGCGGACAACAGACTGGTTTGTTAGATCGGTCAAGGTCGGAGGACTCGTGACTTCAGAGGCATTGGCTAAAGTTTAACCATGAACACAGCATCATGACTTAGATCCAGTTTTCAGTTTACTGAGGTATCAACTCCCTGACAGCTGACCGTGAGTTAATTCATCTTTGAGCTCCGACCCTGTCATTTAGTGCCGAAAGCCATTTCTTTCATGGCATTATCCATTGCATTTTGTTCTCAAGTTGTTGTTGTTTTAAATTCACTTATATTTATTGTTTAAAATCTTTTCAGTTAAGATACTTTCATTCTAACGTGAGTATTATGACTATCTTTTGAAGCCAATTAACTTAATCTTGTTAATAATTAAAGATTACGTGTAAAGAATATCCCATTTTACATTAAAAAGCAGCAGAGGAGATGCTCAGGTTGTAAAGTGAGATCCATGTGGTATAATATCATATATGCTGTTATCATCGTGTCCTGATGACTAAGACATTATTAGGTCTGGAAACATTCCCCACATGGACTTTGGGGTCAATTACTCTTTTATTGACTAGAAAGCATATCCGTTCTGCTAAAAAAAAAAAAAAGAAATAAAAATGACCATTAGTGAAATAAAACGACCCAAATACAACATTCGTACAAAGTTTCTGTAAGGCATTCCTTAACGCCAGCAGAGTCCGCTGCAACTTCCTCTTTCCAAGCTCCAGCTCATCAGTCTGGTGTTTGCCAGCAAAAGAAAAAGTTATATCCACGGTTTTTTTTTCTGTCTCTCGCTCTGTAACATGAGTCTTTAACACAATTCTGGCGATGGCTTTGGTCTGTCCTGCAGCTAAGACTAGAAATTCTACACACAGGAGAGCCGCAGCTCTGGAGAGTCATTAGATTCATGCAAGACTGTACAGACTTTCCTGTCCGAGCTGGACAGGACACGAGGGTTTAGGTGCAGTCCTATCTGCAGGAGGTGCCCAACACGCTACCCGTCGAGGGGGTGGTAGCGGTGGCGCTGTAATGGGGGTAGTTGTCGTTGGGCGGGGGGCTCGGGAGGATGGAGTTTCCGTTGGTGGGGGAGCAGCTGAGCTGGAGCCTCCGCAGGTACTCGGCGTGGACGGGTTTGTGGCTCTGCAGCACTTTGATGGCCTCGTCCACGGTGAACCACTCCCGCTTACGGCCTGCAGGGGGAGTCAGAGCACAGAGTATGAGTTAAAAGGCAGCTTTCATGTTGGCTCTTTCTTAGAGAGTGCAATTAGGGAGCCATAACAATAAGTTCTACTTTTAAGATCTTACATAAAATGTACCCACGTAATGCAATAATCTCCAAACTTGCTGACTAAATGCACATTTTGTGACACTGAGCATGCATTTGTTTGGTTTTGTTCCACTGATACCCTGCAGTCATGATAAACAAAATGAACGCACACAGTCTTATTTTGAAGGATTATTTACTGTAGCCCCTGGTTTAGAAAAACTGACTTTGTCGACATTGTTTCTTTTCTAATTTAGAGGTTTCATTTTTCTACTCAATTTAAATGTTCTATTTTTATATTTAATTTAATCTGCTAAGTCCTTTATGTATTATTAAATTGATATGTGCATTTTACATATTAAATATGTATTAGTTTATAAAGCACTAAATGGTCTTGGGCCTAAATACATCTTGATTTACTTGTATGTTATGAAGCGCCAAGAACCTTCAGATCATCTGGAACAAGTTTACTCAGAGTTTCCAAGCAAGGTGAAGCAGCTTTTAGTTTAAGCTCCCCACCCGAGGAACAGACTGCCTCAGTACTTGAGGTCTGCTGAAGCTGTTTGCTCATTTAAATCAGAGCTTAAAACATTATTGTTTGCTGCAGCTTTCCAATACAGTGGATACATACAACAACTTCTTTATAAAATAATCTATAACTAATCGCTTTTTGTTATCTTTTAAATGCATCTTCTTTAATCATTAACTATATATCTGCTTGTTTTTTGATTTTATTGTATTTTCAATGCAATATTAATGTTTCCTTAAAGTCTTGTTTTTAATGTATTTCTATTCCCCTGTAATGCACTGTCATTGCTTTGTGTCTGAATTGTGCTCAATAAATAAACTTGCCTTGCATACAGTGCAATTAGAGAGCCACATCAATTGTTCAAGGAAGTAATAAAACTTTAACAGCCGCAACATGTTACTCACTCTTAACTATAACAGGAAGAAATGTTCACTGTAATAACTGAAATTGGGAGGTAAAATGTGACTCAGTACTGAAGTATTCTGCATCCAGCTACAGGCAGCATGCATTAAAATTTATCCACTGCTAATTGGTTTGTCTGGTTTGCAAGATTAATTAAAGCACGGCAAAGATACCGCAGCTTGATGTTAATGTTTTGCAATAGCCTACTTGGGGCAAATAATAAATTAGATATAATTGAATAGAGCATGGCACATACCGTATATATAAATACTACATATGTGCATACATATGCAAGAACAGACAGAGCACGTGCTGTGACCTCTTTTCAAAATGAGAAAATAGTACAAGTGTAGTAACAGTTAACAGGTTGAGGATGCTCTCCACTAAGCACATCACAGAGTAAGACTGGATACTGGCATCCAGGCTGCTGACAGCTCTGATATACTGCAGCCAAGAACCACTGCAGCAGCTAAGATGGCCTAGATTTATAGGCACCTGTTGTCACTGCATACCCCTATACCCATATAGTATCCATGCACTGCGCTGGCCTTCACATAAATAACAAGATACAGTATATTTTAAGAGCATGAAGAGAGACGCACACTGCAGCGTCTGCAAACACTCAGGAGAATGTGGAGGGAAACCTCACCTATGTTGACCGAGTCTTCCCAGGCCTCCAGCGTTTCTGTGACAGTCAACACATACACGTACGTCCGGTGCTTCCGGTCCTGGTTTTGCTTTAGGAATCAGAGAGAGAGAGAAAATTGAATATCTAATGATGACAACACAAAATCATAAATAACCCCCAGTTTGGAGAAGCACAGAGGGGTACCAGCACTGAAGCTAAGCAATCAACTGCTGTGGACATGATCAGCAACAAAAGGTATTTTAAATACTTAGAACATCCATCTAAAAAAACAAACAAGCACAAAAAAATAACACAATATACGTAGATTAAGTGTACACTATATTTGGAATATTTTCACTGTTTAATTTGGAGCCAGACAGCCTTTTCCAACAGGAAACAGCTGTTATATAAGCCAAATGTTGCTCTCTCCAAACCCACCAGACTCCATTGTCAAAATCAATCATCTCACCTCACTGAACACAGGAGTTTCTGGAGCACCGCTGCCTCACTCTGTTAGTTTGTATTATTGTTTGACCTTCGTTGAATCCGAACTATCCTTTCAAAACACCAAAGTCACACAATAACACAAACAATCAGATCGAGATCATTGCTGGTGGAGTCTGGTTGGTTTGGAGAAAGCGATGTTTGGCTTGTCTAACAGCCGAAAAGATGCTTGAAGGCGGGGTGGAGCAGGGAAAATATTCTTTGCTTAAAATGATAAAATGGGGGCGTGCTCAACGGCATCTACTGTAGCTGATACAATGACTATCGATAAGTATGTCATACAACTCTATATCAAATAATCTGAACTATCCCGTTCAAAATCAAAGTTACTCTATTGGGCCACATTTTTCTGTACAAAAATCCAAATTACACAAACAACAATATATTGCAGAAGGTTAAAAAAAAAATCGTATATGTATCGTATACCCTTGTACGTGCATTCTGTTATGCATTTGTATAATAAACGTCCAGGGAAAGATCAGGACGTGACGGCTTACCTCAAATACGCCGAGCAGACGTCCTAGCTTGCCCTTCACACCGGCCTAAAGAATAAATGAAGAAGAAAACATTAGAAAAAGTTTTATTTTCCCTACTGGCTTTAGTGTACAAACAGACAGCAGAGGACACTTCTTTGTGTGAAATTCTTTTTTTTGGAAAAGTTTTCAGTTGCTGTGGACAAACAACACAATCACTCTCAAAGATGAATAGAGTGTGAAAAGCAGTGCTCAAACCACTGTCAAAACAATAGGTATTGTGTATTATATTTCAATATTTTAAAGAACAACAGGCTCACCTCTGTGTACTGAACTCTACTGTACCATCCCAGGCTGTGTGTTGATGTAGAATTGCTTGACAAGCGATTACACAAACACAAAAATGCCCAGAACGAAACTACAGAATAAATGCCCATGCCAAGACAGAGATATTTTAGGAACTCATATATGGAGAAACTGTCAGCAAAGCTACAAACGTTTCTTTTAGACAGACTTGCACCAACAAAGATTAATTTAATCTAAGTTTAAGTTTTCTAATCAGAGTTTTGCTAATCTAGGTTTAAGAGCGCTCTGTTGCACAATTAAAAAATAATGTTTAGTAAAGTTTTTTTTTAATGTAAACTAAAATGAGTAGAATTTAATCAATATGGAGATGCTTGCTACTCAAATTTGAATAAATAAATAAATAAATAAATAAATAGAAAAAAGTGCTGTTGGTACCTAGTAAGAAGAAAAGAGGTAAAACTATTGATTTTCTACCGCTTATGTTCCTTAACAAAACACTACATTGTTTGCTAGCTAGCTAAGAAGTTAATAAAATGTTACATTATTTACTAGCTAGCAAAAAAGTAAATTAGCCAAGTTAAACCTCCTCAAGTGTGCAACAGAATTCAATTTAATCTAGGTGTAGAGTAAAAAATAGACTGCGGTTTCAAGAGAGGGTGAAGGATTAAGTTAATCTTTGTTCATTTTAAGCTACTTTTAATGTTTGGAGAGACATCATTTTAAGATTAAACCATGATTTAATCGTGTTTAAAAATGAGTCCTCATTGGTGCAAACCAGCCTTAAAGGTGCAATGATTTCTATATGGAACCTTGCCGTGTTTAAGACATGTTGGATGATATATCAATCATTTGTACTGTCCCTCTGCCTGGAAACAACCTGGCAGGAATCCTGAAAGAGCACCATTACGGAAATGTAATTATGTCCCTTTCACAACACTTAACAGTTGCTTTATTAATTCAGATGCAGTTCACGGGAATCAAATGACCGTGTCAAGACATATGACATCCAGCCCCCCTCTCTCCAGTCCCCTGCTCAGCATACTTCACAAGTGTCACTCTGTCTCACTGATGTGTCCTGCGGGCTGGCCTGCAGGTTCCGTGAATGCACAGGAATCCAGAGAGGAGCCAAGTTTAGACCGCTGACGTGGCCGAGAACACAAGGTTCTCGACCAGAGGGACTTCTGGAATACCAGCGGACACCCCAGTCGGCCCTCCACTGACACCGTGGCCCTTCAGAAATTTCACCCTTACCATGCATACTGCAGCCAACTGTTCGAAACCACGCAACTCCACTTCTCGTCATTTCAGCGTGCTTTACTTTTAATGGAAATGGATAACGATCTGACAGTCGCGTAACCCCAGGAATGCACAGATGTGTATTTAAGACATTTGTGGATGGAAACATCAGGTGTAATGTCCCTCAGCAGCCGCACACGGACCAAGAAATCATTCAAAATGCACATCAGTTTAAGTGTACACTATACTTAGAATATTTTCACTGTTTTTACCTTGTCATCAGACCGCCTTTTTTGATGGGAAACTGCCATCACATAAGCCAAACATTGCTCTCTCCAAACCAAACGAACCATTTTACTTTGCAGAACACAGGAGTTGTCAGACTCCTGCTGCCTCTATCTGTTAGTTTGTTTGTGTTATTATGCGACTCTGGTGAATCTGAACTATCCTTTTAAAAGAGAAATGTCACACAATAACACAAATAAACTAACAGATCGAAGCAGCGGTAGGCCAGCAACTCCTATGTTCTGCGAGGTAAAATAATGGATTTTGCCTACTGAGTTTGGTTGGTTGGGAGTGAGCGATATCTGGTTTATATAACTGTGTTTGCCTTTGCCTCGTTTGCCTAAAAATGTGAGAATTACTTCAAAAATCTCGCAGTTGCGACAGCTGCAGTAAAGAGCACTTTTACAACAGCAGCACTAATGACAAGACATTTCAAGGAGCACATTACCACACGCTGCTTTGAGTATCTGTTACATAACGGACAGGTGGTCTTTGAATGTAGGTTAACGCTGTCAAACACACAGAAAAAAAAAAAGCTAAATAAAATGTAGGGCTATTTTGGGGTTGGAAACTGCTGTGTTCAACCACCTATGAAGACTTCCCCGTATTGTCATCGTGTGCTCATTTTATGATTCCACAAAATGACCCCACTTTTGAGCCAAGACTGGGTCCACGTGGTATCAAAACAAAAACACGAAACTGGTTTATTCACCTCCTCAAACACCTCTCGCACTGCGGCACCGCACGGCTCCTCTTCTGGCTCCATCCCGCCTCCGGGGACGATCCACTGGTCCGGGTGCCGACTGCTGCTGACCAGCAGAACCTAGTAAAGAAGGAATAAGTTTAAGAATTATATATTATTCTATATAATTATACATAGATAAAGGCCTGTTGCCGAAAAACCCTGTAGTTTCAGATTTACATTCTGCGCCCACCAGTAGATACATATTTGTCTCAGTGTCTTTGTTCCTCTTTCCAGTGGCCTTGATGCAGTCCATCACATTAAACTGAGGATTTAACATGATTCAGGTCTCGAGGACAGACAACAGATGACTGGTGCTGTCTCTAGTATTTATTGTCTGTTGTTGCTTACAGGATCCTCTATTCACTACAGCCTGCTCACAACAAGGTCTGTGGATTATCTTAAGTAACTGGATCATGATTTCTGGAAAGAGACATAGCTGTTGAGTTTTTAAAAAATGTATTTTCTAGTTCTAGTTGCGTTATTTTAGAGAGAAGGCAGACATCTCTACGGCTGATATCTCAAAACTATCTAGGTGGATAAATAACACGACAGGCCAGGTGAGGGATGTGTATTTTTGATTTTTTGGGGTGAACGGTCCCTTTAAGTATCTGTCTAGTGTGCAAAACAACATTTTCAGGATTCTTCCTGCGTGGCGATGAGGCTCAATCAAAGCCTGCGTTGACGCAGCTCCAACACAACATGACCTCAGCAAACAATGCATGTAAACCAAGCATGAGCCACTCAAATCCTGTCAGTCAGAGCTCCCCCGGAGCGGCCTGCGGGGCTTGAATTACACTACAGTTGCAGTGTGCACCGATACGCACGGATCAGATGTGCCTGTGTCTGCAGTTTCTGGCAGGATCCGTATAGCAACCACAACAGCACACCTGCTATAAACATTATCACAATTGCACGGTGAAATTCAATCACTATTATAACACAACCTGTGTCACAGGACGCAGGTCATAATGGTATCAACAGCCAATACAAGAAAAGCCAATTAAGTGCAGGCGTGTGTCAGTGGTTCATTTGTGATTTGACTGCGCTTCACATTGCGATTATCAGTTCAGAAATCATCCTGTAATACATAACAATCAGTGAATGTAAATATACATGCAATAAAGAGAAAAACGTCTGTTAAGCAGCTTGTGTGACATATGGTGACATTCACATCCGCCACACATCTGATCACCATATTATCCAGTAATCTGCCCAAGGAGTCAGTCTGTCACTTAATCCAAACTCAGCTTTTGTATACCTTCCCTTACGTTCTCTAATGGGATTGTGGCTGCATCCACCAAAGGCCTTCTGAGGATCTTCTAAAGGGCCAGCGGCCGAGGGCCAAACCGATTGGACGTTAACGGCACATGCTCGGGGGCCTTAAGAGCGAGCGCTTTCGTCTGCGGTCTTCCTCACGTGCCACGTTCACCCAACTCAGCCACCTGCTTACTCCCAGACGATATAGGTTAGGGATGAAGGGCAGGAGGGTGGAGGAGCCAAACATGCGTGTGGATATACAGCATGAATGTCAAGCACGATGATGATGTGGATTAAGTGAAAGCACGTCCAGTAAATGTTCTCTGGCGATGGAAACGTGCAAAAAAAAAAAACATGACAGGTGTTTATCCTATGCAACAGGTGCAAGTTTTGTATAGTGTACAGTAAGTGATGTGTGTTATGGGAGGGGGCATTTACAGTAATGGTATTAATAGTGCTCGTGCGGAACATGACGTCTTCTCAGCAGAGTGCAAACTATAAAAAAAAAAGGTGTAAACTTGAACCCTGTAACCTGCTTGAGAGAGCTCTTTGATGAACAGGCTGGCCTTTACCAGTGAGGTGAGCTAAAACAAACTGAATGTGAACGTTTGTCCTTTAAGTAAGTCATTGTATTTGCTAGGAAGATTTTTTTTTATCCATATTTTGCTGCAGAATAGGTGTGTACTGTGCTGCAAAGGTTTCTTTGTCCCCCTTTTGAAAGTGAATGTCACCTGCTAGAAGGCCGTATTCATCGGGGACGCGCCAATACAGGATTTTTGGGGTCAATACTGATATTAGGCTTCAGGCCAAATGCTTTTTTTGGTCTAACACCATTTTTGTAATACAAGTTCTTTGTGCAGCACAATACAAGGAAAAATAAAAATATAACAACCTACATTATGTTCATATCAGTGCGTATCAGACAACATATATAACAACACCAGTTATAGACATACATAACTGTGATAGGCTGATATAGACACATCGGTTTGGCTCTAGTTTTCACACAGGCCATCACTACGTCATGTTCTTCCATGTGCGATGGGCTAATTCATGACATAATAAAATATTCATTCTCTCATTCTTTATGTTTTGGATGTGACTGATTTCAGAGCACTCCAGCCCCGCTGTGTGTGTGACCGTCTGTGTGTGTGTTGAGCTGCAGCCAGCAAGGCTTAAAGGGAGATCACTGGTGTCAACGTGTCCTAAGCTGACAGTGTGAGATGTATACAAAACAAAAGCCAGAGCAGAGCTTCCGGGGCAGCGAGGACAAAAGCAAATTTCTGCTTTGGCTGTTCCATTTTCGTCTTTTGGTTGTTGCCCCACCGGAGGCTCTTATTTGTCCGTCGTCCGAACACAGCACAGGCCGCATTTAGTTTCTTGGAATGTAGAGCAGTGAGTCGACATATTACAAACCGTATTTAATTATGAATTTGTTTTTCACATGTGCTTCTGAGATGAATACAGCGACACATTCAGAAGAGGGAGCAGCAGGGGTTTGGTGCTGCCTTTTTAAGCCCTGCAAAGGGACACTTCAGCGAGAGGAGGCGTTTGTCGCCACAACAAAATCTATTCATCTCTCATGGGACAAGACACTTGGCCAAGTGTTAGAAGCTCAGTCAATTCACTTGAGTGCAAGTATTTGAAGTTCATTGAGTGGTCAGAGATGTGAACAGCGGTTCCCGACCTTTCTGACTGACGTACCCCACAGCCTGGTCAGATGAACTAAAGTACCCCTTCAACACCACCCATCATCACCCACATTTTTTTCATACAGTGAAGCTTTTAGCTAGCCATTTACTTCTCAACCATGTATCGCTACATTTAGCTTTTTTCACCATTTATCCATTGCATTTAGCTAACCGTCACCCATTTAGCTGCAGCGTTTAGCTATCAACCATTTATCCACTACTTTCAGCTAACTTTTGGATGAAAATGTCAACAGTTTATCAAATTACTTAACTACTGTTTATTCAATCAATCATTTATTGCAGCTAACTTGTTAGACTTTCCAGACTACTTTTCAACACCTCTCAATACAACATGTAGTGTTACAGCCAACTTAAATTGTGTATTTATATTTATTTTGTCAAATTAGTGGAGTAACTGTACAAATCTTTCCAAGTACACCAGGGGTAACTTTACCTGTTTTGAGGGTTGTAGTGAGAGAAACTCAAGTAAACTCAAGTAAACTTTGTCCACACCTTTGAAATGAAGCTGAGAGTTTACTTACCTATTTTCAGGTCAACTGTATCAATCAATAAACTACGGAAACTATGGATGAAGTTCACCCCCACTCTGTATTTGCCACTACACCTCCAGCTGGGAATCACTGCACCAACACGTGATCTATAGAGAGAATACCTTTCTCTGTTTGAATTTTCGGATAACTTTCGACCAACAGAAGAAAAAAAAAGCAGTAAACTTCATGGGCTACGGTTAAAAGCATGATGAAAAAACCAAAACAAAATAACTCACACAGTCATGATAGATAGGTCACCTGACAGCTGAACCGTGAGCACAGACAGTCCACTTATATTTGGAAAGGCGGGCAGGATGATGGAGAAACCCCAGAGGAACACTATAGTGTTTCCCAGTGACATTTTTACTGTTTTGCAACTCACACCACTTTCCAGGGGCCCCTGTGTGAAAAAGGAGGTGGGCAAATTCTGAGGCAACATACAGTAAATCTCCTCTGGGTGGGCAATGAAAAACACCATGGACAGTTGTCAGACTTGTGTGGCCTTATCCAGCCTTCCTCTTATCCAAAAATCAATTAAACATTGCAAAGTTACACAAGAACAAGCTTGAACTCTTTGATAACAAACATGATGTCTGATAAGGGTTGAAGTGCTATTATTTGTCTTGTAGCTAATTCATAAAATACGATCAGTCATTCTTCACTCAGTTAAAGATGTCAGAATGAGCACTGGTAGTAAAACACAGGCTATGACAGCAAGTCCTCTGGCATGGCCTCAAACAGGGACAGCAGGCAGGGATATTCTGGAGGACATAAACACCTCCTCCTCCTCCTCCTCCTCCTCCCCGAGGAGGAACGTCTGTACATGTCAAATAAAGAAGGCTCCAAATGCCAGGCTAGGCCGGGAGCCGGGAGGAGAGAATGATGGAAAGTCTAAGGCACTCAAGTACACAAGAGCAGGCGTAGAATCAATAGTACTAAGAAAGTAATATAGCCGCTGCATTATGCAGGTATCAACAAATAAGAGGAGTCATAAACAGGGAATGCCAGAGACAGAGAACAGCAGGAGAGGCAGAGAGAGAGAGAGAGAGAGAGAGAGAGAGAGAGAGACTGAACGCCTACATCGCTGATTTTATGATGAAGCATCCACTCACACTGATAACCTCCCCCTCTCATCTCCAGTATGACATTGTTTACAATCTGCCGCAGCACCTTCAATATGGGTTACAATCTGATAAAGATGGAGCTAAGTGTCCCCATGTGACTCTAAATAACACATGAATTTGTGGCATTATATAAAGTTTATGGTAATAGAGCCTGAAAACTGACTAAAAGAGTTAATATTTGAAGTTTGAGTTCAGAAATGAAGATAGACAACAGTTGACTTAAGGGACACTTGGATGAAGCCAACAGTTGCTTATTTACACATCTAGCAGATATAAAGTGACACTAGCATGAACCCACTCTCTCTTTTTTTTTTTCCTTTTTACTCTGTTTTGGTCTCCACCAACCCCTGAGGGAAACATCTGGCTCATCAGCTGCTAAATGCTGCACTATGTTCACTTGTTAGTTATTAACTTTGTCATTTTGCTGTTTGGTGCTGGCCAGGTAGGATTTTTTAGGGCTTTCTGGATAAAAACAGAGAACTGTGAAATTGAACCATAACGGTAATCAAAAAAAGTTGAACTAAAAAGGTTGCAGTTGCCAGAAAACCAAGACAACGTGCAGAAAGCCCCTATAAAGCCTTCACAGAGTTAATGGGAATTGCAGAGTCAGATGATGATTCAATGTTAGTCATTAAGAGAGACACATTTTTTACATTTACAAATAGTCATTTGATTCATTGTTAATATCAATAAATATTGATTATAGCAGCTTTAAAGCTCTAAAACCATTTTACTTTTGACTGAATTCTCAATGATCATTTCTGCGCATCAACCAGGTGAGAAAGTTGTTTTAATATAATTTCACCACAACTCTTTATCAGGGGTGTAACAACATCATGATTGATATGGATAGATATATCAATTAAAATATCGATGATGCAATATTATCGATGCACAGTGAAAAACATCGATCCATATCATCATCGAGATATGCCTTTATTTTGAAATTCCCATGGAACGCCCATGTACCTTGACTTATTATGTTGAATTTTGTATTTTTGTTAAATTGTTGTAAAGCCATGTTTTTTGTGTGTGTGTTAGTGGAGTCAGTTTAACGAAAACTTCACTGCCCTTAAGCGGTTACAATTGTTTACAAGTATTTATGTGTTGTTTTTTCTTTTAAAAGCAGAAAAAAATACCACTCAATCAAATCAAAATTGTTTTGTGGCAGCCAATATTGTATTGTTGTCCAAATAATCTATAGAATACATTATCCCCAAGAAACTTGTGATTTAAACCCCTAATATTTATCAGCTACATACGCAGAAATGTCTGACTGTGCACACCACAATATCTGATTAGATCAGATGAACTGTTTGTAAACATAAAGCTGGGAAAAATCATTAAATACAGAATGATAAACTTTACTCGTTTCAATTTTAATTAAATGCATGAATAAGTAGGCTTAATTTAATCTTTTAGAAAAAAAAAACCTCTTGCTAATTATTTAACTATGGGCCTCTACAACTTCTCACTGCACTATTATGATAAAAAAATAATTAAAAACACTCTCTTGGCCTGAAGCAACTCACATGCTATCAAACTGCAGGTGCCCTGCTTAGCTATCACTGCTGTTCCCCCTGCTCTGTCAGGTTCCCGTTTTCCTCTGTTGGGAGTTTAATTGCTGTCATAGAGCACCTTGCCCTGAGGGCTCAGCTTTCTCCTTTCCTCTCGAAAACAAAACAGTCCGGCAGCATGTATAGCTCTTATTTCACCACAGTTGGGTCTCCGGTGTCAAGGAACTGATTGTGTGTGTGTAGGCATGCATTTAAGGAAAGTATCTATAACACAAAACCTCATATCTCAGGCTTCTTTAGACAGAAAATTAGCACCCAAAATCCCAATCAGAGCACTAGATTGGCTCTCTTACTTCAAGCCGTGTCATCTCTGTGATTGCATGAGCAGACATGCCTGTCAAAGCCTGAAAATCCTGAGGGTGATGGTCACACCCACACACTTCTGTTGTCACAATATCCTCTGACAGGCCTTTCTTTCCTGTGATTACAAGTTATAAGAAAAGAATCGCAGTGCACAAACAAGTTCAGAGACAAATTACACCAGAGTGCAGCAGTACAAAGGTTTATACCTATAAATATGAAAAGCAAGTCTCTATTTTCATATCACCATTTTTAGAAAATCTCTGAATCTCTTTTATGGTCCTACACTTAAAACTCAGTCATGATGATGACATAACATCTGCACACGTATAAGTGAGCAGATATATTTGTCTGGTCTGGTGTGTGTGTGTGTGTGTGTGTGTGTGTAAATCTTGAGATCTGCGTGTTGTGCAGCCAAACACTGGAGGGCTCAGGCAGGCAGACCTCTCTGTGCCAGTCTAGTGACACCAGACTGGGCTGCTTTTACAGTATATTGTGTAACAGTTTGTTTATGCCAAGCTCAAAGTGAAGGCTAAATTTAGACGTGCAAGAATATGCCACAATAACAGAGAAATGGTCCTGATGTTTGGACACAATATGATTTACTAGTAGTACGGAGAGATGGATATAATTAGTCCCACAACAGAACTAGTAACTTACCAAGCATAAATATATGTAAGAATAACTTGTGAGTAACCCAAAACATAACCTTGAGTGCTTATTATAATAGGGCTCTGTCGAGACCGCAGAATCAACAACATATTAAGCTATGGATTAAACCAAAAAAGTCGATTTCTGTAAATGTAGATGGTGTCGCACTCTTGAAAACTGCATAACTTGATAGAGTCATTTACATTAATACAGGCTCTCTGATTAAAGGAACCAGTGTGTAGCATTCAGTGGCATCTAGCAGTGAGATTACAGATTGCAAACCCCTTGTCTAATTCTCCCCTACCAAGTGTGTCGGCAAAACATGGCGGTACAACATGGTGGCCTCTGTAGAACACTCCCCAGACCTTCTGTAAATATAAACGGCTCATTTTAAGGTGACGAAAACATCACACTTCTTATTTTCAAGTGATTATGCACTATTATACACATACTTATGAATATTATATTACATTTCTGCGATAAATATTCAAA
>JAJHUR010107448.1:1502-65787 GCA_027495735.1 Lutjanus campechanus
GTTGTTGCTCGGCTCGGTCCGTCACTGAAACGGGTCCGACTAGGAACTATGACTAACACATATGTTCATAACACATTTTTACCTAACGAAATTATCTGATTTAATTCACATTTTTGGCGTTTTGTCATATCAACCCATGGGCCGGATGTGATGTTCAATCGGGCCTGGTCCGGCCCGCGGGCCGTAACCATGGCATCACTGATCTAGAGATTCAGCGTTTTGCCTATGTTTTCTGTATGACTTGTGTGGTATCCAGCAAAAATAGACAGTGAAATTGATCCGTTGATGGTCAAATGACATCATACTAGCAACACGACACCTTTCACTTTTAGTTTCAATGTTTGTATCTGTAGAATATGTCACAGATATAAAAAAAATGGATGAAGGGCAGGATTTTGCTTTTTTTTCACACTGTCCTCTAGTTATAACTATTTTCGTCACTTCAGAACTCTTCTGCAAACTCAATGTAGCATAATAGGGCTGGCAGTAGCAGCACCACAGCAGCAAGACTGTCTGTGTGGTCACTACAGGTGGCAGCAAGTCGTTTGGACTAATTGTTTTGAAATCTAGGCCATTTCAGTGCCAGGTTCAGTTCATTTGGTCATATGTAAAGCAATCACAATCAGATGAAGCAGGCTGATATCGCCTAGAGGGCGTGGTCTTGGTTCGCCTCCACAAAAAGTCTGGAGCAGCTTATTTGGACACAATCAGCCCTACCATCCCAAACGACTGGGTCATGCATTGCCTGATGGGATGCTCTTTCTGCCTCTGAAGGACAATGAACTAAGGGACAAATGCACCAATTGTATCAAAACAGTCCCTGAATCTGAAACAAACTGCAGGTCTGAAAACGTCCTTAGATAGTTGAAAATACTTGAGCTCTGATTCATGCGTTCATCACAAAAGACCAAGACCATTTCTGCAGGGTTTGATTTCTACAACAACATTATCATCTAATAGGCGTAGCTCTCTCTGGTGTAGTCTATGTTACAATTAGATATGGAAGATAAGGTGTTAGGGAAGATAATCCGTTATTAGTGGGGCATGTTTTTGCTGTGATGTAGAATTTGGACATGCTGCACAGTACATTCAGACCAAACTACCTGTGTGTTATCATACGATTATAAGATTAGATTGTGTTTGTTTCTTGATGTGTGGCTCTCTATAGGGTGTGTTGTCACATTCCCGCTACAGCTGACAGATGGTCCCATCCAGCTAGTCTCTGACGGCAAACACACACTGAGAAGTTGCTGACAACCTGCCTCAGGAAGGGCTTTGACTGGCCCTCGGACTGTGTATGTGTGTGTGTGTGTCCACAATGTGCTCTTATCCGCTGTGTTTCACTCTATCTGCGCACACACATAAACACAGCCAGAGTGTATGGGGACTCATCATTCAACTTAAGTCTCCTACACAAATAATCACGGGGTCCGACCACATGTTGCAGCTCCTCTGCTGCCGGCTCTGACAGCTGTCAATCACTCTGCTGACCTGTAAACATTCCTCTGGTGGGCACAGTTATTAAATCAAACTGTACAAATATAGCAAATCTAATGCTATTAATCTTTGCTTATTGACGTAACCCCGCGTTAAATTTAGATCTGGCTGGAAAGACTGGTAATATCAGATTCCATAGGGAGTCTGTTTAAAAAGGTCTCTAGATGGTGTTTATTTTAAGGCCCAAATGCTGGACATGTTGATGGCTTTGCATGCTTTGGTGTCCAGACCTCTTCCGCAGAACCACCTAACAACCTCGCAGGAATGTTTCAAACATGCTGAACACGACTTCACATACAGAGCCTGCATGTGATTATTTATCGACTGCCTGAAACATTTTCCAATCTTGAAATGATCCTTATTTTTACAAGTCTAGGGTGTTGCTTTTAATGTCTGACACCCCACGTTGACTACATTTCACACTTCCTTCTTTTTATTATGCGCTGGCGCACCTCTGTTCTGATATATCATTTGTAAACAGTCAAACAAAGCTAACTGTATTTGACAGTTTATCCTCTGGTTTCCCTTCGCCACATTTTTGACCGCTAAATCAACACAGCAGAACTCGGGGTAACCTCAAAGCGTGGTTCCCTGTTTCAGCTTTCTGTGCTCTGCTGGTTGTAGAATAAAGCTAAACAGTGAAACGGGACTTTCCTGCTGTTTGAGTGAAACCTCTGTGTTTGTCCAACAATATGTGAATGCCACCCTCGAATGCCTCTCCCCTATAGATTGTAGAGGAGTGTGTTTGTCTATGGTGTGGCACTGGGGCCTTCTGCTGTCTTAGCGGTGGCCTCTCGGCCCTGCCTGTGCGTGGTTGCTGAACCAAGAAGAACATATCAAACAAACACTCCAAAACAGAGCTGTAGGCAGATTGGGTTACTCTCAACATGAGAGGACGTGTCGACTGCATTGTGTTGCCAAAGGCGCACGCTCTTGTTACATTGTGTCCAACCAGGGATGGAGCAGCTTAAACCCTCCTGAACTCAGTATATCCACCTTACCATACCTCATACACCATAAAAGAAAAAGTTGAGTAGGGTTCATACAGGTGCTGGAAATCCTTGAAAACACTTGAATTTTAATGTAGTGTTTCGAAGGCTTCAAAAGAGCTTGAAACTGCTTGAAATTGCAATTGCATAACTTTCGTAATAAATTGAGATAAAGAAATAAAATAAATTGGATATTAGCTCTTGCCATCCTTCTGTGGAATGCTTTCACGAAACATAATTTCTATTGTTTATAGCACAACCTGCATCTGATTTAATGCGATGAATAAGTGGAATAATCATTTCAGGTATATGCATAGAAATATGTAATTTACCACGCCTGTGAGGTAGTAGAAAAATGTTAAAATGCACCTTGAAAATTCTTGAAAAGTACCTCTGAAATAGGCCATTAAGAAAGTTTTGCTGACCTATAATCTATAGTCATTCTTACTTTTATATGAACTTGAATCTTTGAGTTTTAGAAACCCCAAAAATTCTGTATTTCAAAAGAATTGTCATTATTTGAGTGGTTGAAAATGAAATGGTTGCAACTGAAAACATTAAATTATTAACCATGATTCATTTTTGCTTTACTGAATCACTTTATTCAACAGTTTTTGAAACACGTTTCTTTCCTAAAACTTTTACTTTACTTTTTGAACTTTCTATAGCTACCATTTCATTTTCAATTACTTTCAGTTGCCTTGAAACTATGAGTTCTCAGCTTTTATTTACAGTGTATATGGTGTGAATTTGTGCTAAACATCATATCTACCTGTCAAGAGTTTTGTCTGTCTTTTCTGACTTCCGACTGGAGGCTACAGACTGCCAGTGATGAGAGAGTTTCTCGATCCTCTGATCCACTCAGGCGGTATTAAGCCATCAACACTGTGTGACAGAGTCTCAGTAGCACTTGTGTCTAATGTGCAGTGTTAAGTTACGGCAGTGTTGGTGGAAAACCATCAGATAACTCCACACGGGTATGCAGGAGTGGCATGAGGAATGTGTCAGTTGTGCGTGCATGTGTGTGTGAAAATGTGTGTGTGCACCGCAGCTGTCATTAATGGACATATTTCTGACTCCAAACAGAGCTGAGATCCACTGGTACTGCTCATCACTTCGCCTACCTCCTCAACACGTCCGACTACCGGATCCTGCGTATGGACGAGGACCATGACCGCATGTACGTTGGCAGCAAGGACCACATCCTGTCTCTGGACCTCCATGACATCAACAAGGACCCACATATCGTAAGACCATTCCCATGCCCCGCTTCCCTTCACCCCAAACTCTGGCCCCTCAAATATGCTGTTAAATTGAGATGAAGCAAGCGCCTTCATCTCAGTGCTACACCAGCTGCCCCCAGGGCAAAATATCCTGATCTATTGCCTCAGCAGCAGCCATTTTGGGTAGCTCACATCTAGTTTTTGTTGGAGTGCACTTTTTCTAACTTTGGGTCATTAAAACACTGTAATTGGGTTATGGCAATCCCAACAGGACTAATATTAGCCTGGGTTGATATCCCTTTTGCAATTTTAGCCCAGAAATCTCATAAATGCCAGTGATGTATAACGGGTTGGATTGTAACTATAAAATGTCCTCTGTTCCCCCCTCGCAGATCCACTGGCCAGTGTCCGAGCGAAGACGGATGGAGTGCCTCGTGAGTGGGAAGGACGCCAATGTAAGTACGCCTGTTGTTGACAGCACTCACAACCTCAGCGGGGTCTTTCAGCAGTGGCGATTTCCATCAACTTGATAGGCTAAAAAAAGAAAAGCTTTTCAAATTAAAAGCATTAAAAAATACAGCTCCCTCCATTGTGCGCATTAGTTTTAATGTGAGAGACCTGCAAGAACACACCTGTGGGGTTCAGACTTGGCCCAGTAAAAGCGCTGGTTCCCTTCTGTCTAGCCAAGGAGACAGGAATGGATTGGAGCAGAGAAACCCAGTCAGTCTCACCTTACTCCTCTCTGCCAGGCCAGGGTGGGGAGCTGAACACGAGCTAATAGATTGATATATTGTCCAAATTTATACATGTAGAAGTACAGTATTACTGGTTTATTTTGTGTCTCTTAAGACGCTTTTCCACCCAGCAGTCCAGTGCAATTCAGTTCGTCACACTGCTGAATGGTTTCTATGAGCAAAAGTTGTGGATGGTACAAATACAATAACTCTATTCTGTACCGTTTTTTTAATTTTTCCTCTGTTGAGGTTCTATGGTAAAAGATATTAAACTCTCCTTTGACTCTGTCCTTTGTCTTGCTGATTGCAGACTTTTCACAAACAAAGCCTGTCTCTGTGTTGTAATGAACAACCACATACTGAGAAGAAAGAACACAAAACGTGTGTGCGTAGCGAGTGTGTGGTTCAGTGAGTGAGAGAGAGCAAGTGGCAGGAAAGTGACGTGTATGCAAGCAGAGCAGAGGAAAAGGTTTGCAGGTAGTTGTCGGTCTGTCAGTAAACATACAGTGTTGGTTTCAGTGTATCATTTAATAAATGCTGCAGCTTCTCAAGACCAAGAAAAGCCTCGTTTGAAGTTTCCCAACTGCTGGAAAAGTGAAATGTGTTAGCCTTGAAGCTGCAGTAACATGCCGGCCTGCATTTAAGAGTAATGGTGGAAAAGCAAAATGGATCAGGGTTTTAGGTAGCTGTAGGTTAGGGCTGGGTTTTGGCAAGAATCTGGCAATACAATTCGTATCACGATACAGGGGTTATGATTCAGTATATTGCAATATATTGTAATACTGTAAACAAGGTGATATATTGCAATTTTTAAAATTTAATTTCAGGAAAACTGTCATATACCAGGACAAAGCACCACATTTAGCATAAAATCTGAGTTTAAAAGTTGACTTTGTATGCAATCGATTGATTGATTGATAACAACACTGCTATCTACCTGTCAGGGGTTTAAACATGACACAAAATGATCCACTGCCATGAATCTTTGCATTTATCATGTTGCAGTGTTTTTGAGAATTGATACTGTATCACAAAACATAATATTGCTATTTTTGAGCATATCAATATTTTCATTTACCCTAATGTAGGTACTGGTTAAGTACCGGAAGTGTTTGGTGAAAACACCGCTTTAGACTTGAGCATTCTGTAAATCTGCAGGAAGTGTACCATTAAAATAAGGCTATAAATGGCCTTTCACTGAGATGTTTATTGCTGTTTAATTGACTCTGGTCTTTGTGTCTCCAGGAGGAGTGCGCAAACTTCATCCGCCTGATCGAGCCATGGAACCGGACTCAGCTGTACGTCTGTGGGACGGGAGCTTACAATCCAGTCTGCACCTTTGTCAACCGCGGACGCAAACCTCAGGTTAGGATTAAAGACTTGAGGAATGTACAAGCCAAGAAGGTGATCTCAGCTTTGTCCATCTGCATCATGAATGGCATAGCTTGGCCTTTCCTTTTTGTTTCTAGGTTCTTGCTCTCCATCCACCTTACGCTAGTTTGCCTTTACGATGGTTTTCCTCCATCATTAAGCCTGCTCGTGGTACCATGTTTCAGCGTCTGGCTAAGAACCCAGCACAGCTTCACCAGCACACAGCTGTCATCCCCAGTGAGCTATTAAAGCTACTCTGTTTAGTCTCAGCCTTTTAATGGGACCTCTTGAATTTCCTAAACCAAGCCAGGCATCACTACCTCGCCATACTCCCTTTAACACCTCACTCTTCTTTAAATATCACACTTGTTCCCTAATGATGGCCAGGGGAGTTTTAAAAGAGGATAAATAAAAAGTAAATTTCCCATCTGACTCTCCCTTGAGATGTACAGTACGGTGCAGAGAACTTGGCTTGCACGAGTCCCCTGTTGCGCCCGGTTCCTACATGACCCCTTTACTAACGAAGGGCTTCCATCCATTCACTCACCTATCCATCCACCTCTTCATGCATCCATCCAGGCCACCCGCCAGCCTCCACCATGTGAGACGTTGGGTAATTGGGAGTGGGAGCTCCCATTATGGGGTGCCAGTGGAATGTTCCAGTTCTAGTCCATTAATGAGAGGGCTGTTCTTTTCTCCGTCACATTGAACAGACAGGTCTGAGTCGTCCCCCCGTGAGCACCTTTCTCAGCTGGGCTGGGGAGTTAACTATGATTGCAAAAACATGAAATGATACACTCCACACAGATGCATGCACACGCATATCCCAACATACTTAAGGAAACTTGTTTAATTCAACATTCAGATGTATTATCATTTGATTACATCACTGCAGGGTATATTCTTAAGTTCTTCAGTGCTGTAAGAAGGAGCCTTTTAGCTTTTGTAAATAGTCAAATGTTTTACTTTGGCAGCAGCTTTGAGAGGAATCTATGTCGCATACTGTGAGAGTCTTTATTGACTCAACCACGGGATAGAGAACTATTGTTGCCTTTTCCAACATCTGGTCAAATAAAGCTACACACATTTCCTTAAAGGGCAACTCTTCTATTTTTCACCATGGACCTTATTTTCCCATGTTTTTGTGTCTAAGTGACTAATAAGGACAAGAATTTATTAAATTGAGCCAGTACTGAGGGAGAGCGCTGCTATTACTAAGCCACTACTTAATCTCTCTCAGGGCAACTGCGCACCGTTGAAGTTAAGTCCAGTAAAAGCGCTCGTTTTTCCCACTTTCAGGCTCTGATTGTTGTTAAAAGTGTGTGACAACATTATGGGGGGATAGATCTTTTGTTTTTTTTTAAAGAAATGCTTTGTTTAACCAGAAACAATTGTTTTATTGCTCTCACCAAACTAACCAGGCTCCCTTTGCAAAACTGCAATTTTAACACAGTCATTATCATCTTCATTGAAACTTGACAGAAATTTTTTTTTAAAAACTCACCAAAAACATCTTTGCTGTTCTTTCCACTGTTCCAACAATTACCAACTCTGGTTTGGTTGAAATAAACCATTTATTCACAGAGTTAGATGTGAAAATGTTTTGGCTGTAAATGCTGTTGCTCCCCGCTGCTTCCATTTCACGCTTCTACCGAAGTTTTTACATTTAAGGCAGTGAATTAAGGAATTATTTCAACCCAACCAGAGGTTGTGATTGTTGGAGCAATAGAAAGACAAGCCTATATGTTTTTAGTGATTTTAATTTTGTTTCTGTCAAGTTTGAAGATAATGATTATGATGTTAAATTAACGTTTTGTAAAGGGAGTTTGGTTAGTTTGGTGGGAGCAATAAAACTGCTGTTTCTGGTTAAACAAAGCATACCTTACTATCACTTAATTTTGTCAGACACTTAGAATAACAATCTGAGCCTGTTAGTACAAAAAAAAAGCACTTTGAGTGTACTTGCACAATTGCCCCAAAGGAATACATTGTAGTTCAGTTTCAGTTCTTACAATACTTGACCAGTTTCAAAGATTGTTGTCCCCATTACTAGCGTAGACACAAAAAGATAGGAAAATAGGGTCCAGCTTGAAAAATGCCAGTTATTCTTTAACAATCTTGCACACACATTGTAATCATTCTAATCATGCACTTGCATTATATTAATTTCAAAAGCAATGGTTTGGAGAGTTTCTCATCGTGTCTGGAAGTCAGGACAGATTCAAGCGAAGCAAATGGATCTCAGGAGGGTCGTTGATCCTTTCCCATCAGTGGCGTAACATCCAGACTGTGTTGCTGTCTCCTGTTTTAGACATCCATGTATCTGCAGATGGCCCAGGCCAGAGGAAGGGCTAGCCGCGCAGCTGAACCCAGCGCGGTGCACGAGACACTTGGACTAAAGGTGCGATGTGGGCCCTGTCTGCACCGCAGCCCTGCATACTGCCTGGGCTCGTGGTCACAAGCAGCATGCTCCCTCTCTTTGTGTCTGAGCACATTTTGTCACCACCACCTTTAACTCGGCCATCGTTTATCTCCATAACATTTGGCATGCATCTCTTCCAGTCCGTGCACAACCTTAAAATCTTGTGTCATGTGGTGTTGCATTTAATTTTATTTCATTGTTTCTCATGTGTTTCACCTACATTTTCTTTGTGTGAGCCTCATTGTCTGAGCATCCTTTCATAGAGTCATTGTCCTTTTTGTGCTTTGCATTTGTGTTAAATGTCATATTTTGCATGAGAGCTGGGTTATCAAGTGGAAATGGCTTCTCAGGCTGCTAAAAAATTATGTTGACTTTTGCTAGGCACAAATTTAATTAAAAGGGCTTTCACTGCTGTTCAATGCATGGCATATTCATTTTTATTTAGCATATATTTAGCATTTATTTAATCACAGCTCCCCGAATCATCCATCCTGCTTATCTTAGACAACGCAGGATGTCCCACCCCATCAGTCCTTCACCCCACCGAGCCCTCCACCTTCTGTAGGAATGTGGTGCAGTCGCTCCCACAGAGGCGGCGGGACTAGTCAGCATCTGACCCACTCCCACAGCAGGCTCTGTTAGCCCAGAGCAAACACCAGCCATCTGTAGCCAACTAGCTGCGTAGTACAGGAAATAAAAGAGCCGCATACTTGAACATGCCTCCAATGTTTGAGCTCTCCAAGCACTTTGAAACGCAGACTTTTGAAGGACATAAAGGCTTTAGGTGAAGTGGGACGCTTTGAAAACGTTGCAAGTTTTTTATTTTTTTAATATGTTGCAACTTTTCTGAAGGGTCATATTTTACAGCGGGGTTGTAAAAACATGTACAGGGCGCACTTTCCCTCTGGTACACATAAATGTTTGTGACCTTTTTTACACGTCAACATCTGGCATGGCTGGGAGAGGGCTGCCAGCACCTACCGATTTGCACGAGTGGTGATTTTAATCAAAGATGAGTGGGGACTTGCACAAGGGTGTGTGCATGATCCAATGAAGCGAGTTTGGCACAGTGCCCTGCTTTAGTGCTGATGGACAGTGACAGAGATGTCTCCATCTCTGCGCCCGTCGGGAGTGAAAAACGGGGATTGGACACGCTCTGGTCTGCAAGGCGGAGCTACGGGACATGTCATCGCATGCCACTGCTTCATTTTCCCCCACTCTCATACGCAAATTCCTGCCAATCACTTTTCAGTGCTTGCGTGCAGGGATGCCACGAGCAGTGAGCATCCGTCATCCAGCCTCCATCCCAGGTTTGTTTTCACTGTGCTGGATTACAGGTGTCAGCAGTAGGCCTGAACAGCCATGGGCACCGAGAGATATTTGGCATGCAGCTTATTATGCCGAGAGAAGTGGCCCACGACACATTGTTTTCCACAGCAGAGTGGCATAGAGATGGATTAGAAATTCCTTGCTTTCCCGGCATGTATTTTTCTGTATGAACGCACGCTCATTATTCTAATACTTCATCCCCCATCAGGCCGTATGGGTCCCACAGGAGTCAGAGGGAGCACATTCACTGCCTCATTTTCCCTACACAAGGGAATCACAGTGACAAGATGAAGAGTGCTGAATTTATTGCCATCTCCATGTGATTTTTCCATTTCAGGAAGAGATCTTCCATTTGGAGCCGGGCAAAGTGGAATCTGGGAAGGGAAAGTGCTCTTATGACCCGAAGCTCAACAGCGTGTCAGCTTTGATCAGTGAGTATCATTGGTCACACGAGGGCGTAGGCATGGGTACAGTCTGGCCCAGCGGTCTTCATAGCGATGACGGTGTCATCCCCATATGGGTTCTTCATCTTTTATCTCTTGTTTCTTTATATGGCCTTCTCTCCGCTCACGATTTATATTTTTGGCAAACTGTGTTAACAGAAAATATTTTTATCATCGGCCATCAAAGAAGAAGTCAAGAAGGTCAAGCCAAGTGTCCTTTCCATCATGTTCCTATTTCCCACAGTGAACCGCACAGTCTAATCTGCCTAATCATTGTATCCTAAGGAATTTTCCTTTTTTTTTTTGGGGGGGGGGCACATATTAATGTGCCTATGAATATTTGAATCCATCACTGGGGAATTAGTGGCTTCCAATCAAAACACTTGAGACATGTTGGGAAAACATTTTAGTTGCTTGTATTACCACTTGAAAAGTAAATGTTTTTTTTCCCATCTTTACTTCCCATGGACCCTGAAGTATTTGCCCATGTGTGAAAGGTTAAATCCGGTATTTTTAAGCCTGGGTCCTATTTATTTATATTTTGGGTCTAAATAACTAATAGGAACAAAAAGTATTGGAATAGGTCCAGTCGATCGCCTCAGCTGGCAGCTAAGAAATGGGCTGCAATGGCTGCAGTGTAATCCTTAGGGGCAAATGCCCCCATCAAAGTATGTCCACTTTTTGGTGCTTGTTTTGTCACCTGCAAGCTCAGACTGTCAAACTTTCTGACATTATGGAAAGTATCCCTACAGAAACAGACCTGATCAGACAGCTCTTATATCACTTTGTCCAAAAGGCAACAGACTCTGTCTTTGACAAAAACAATAATTTTACCAGAATAATTGAGACCAAGTTGTGACCAAGACCGGAGTGTATCCAGACTGAAACATAACCAAGACCAAAGTAGGACGAGACCGAGTCAAGTTCAAGTGCTGTAGCATCTTTCGCTCTCTCACCCAAGTGACAGAGCGCTACCGCGGCATGTAGCATTTATGTCTCACCTGACACATGCAAGTTAGTGATGTCCTCGCAGTTGCAGTCTCAACCAATCTTGAAATGAAATACCATGTACTCTTTGTCTTAGACCAAGACAAGACAGAGAAAAAATGCTGTCGATTTCGAGATGACCGATACCTTCAAAAAATAGTCTCAAGACCGGCCCTGAAAACTACAATGCTGTCTTGATTGGATAGTTTAGTTTTGATCCAATCTAAAACACCAAAGTCACACACTAACAATGACAAAAACAAGCACCTTTAGTGGACTTACTTAGACGAGCACATTTGCACCTCAAGTGTTATGTTGCAGCCATTGCAGCCAATTTCATAGTTGCCAACTGATGGATTCTACTGGAACAATTCCAAAACATCTATTATTGTGCTTATACTAGTTATTTAGACCCCAAAATATGTTAAAAAAAAAAAAAAAAAAAAAAAAAAAAAAAAAAAAAAAAAAAAAAAAAAGAGAGAGAGAGAGAAAAGAAAGAAAGAAAAGAAAATAGGACCCAGGCTTAAAAATACTGGAATTACCTTTCAATGGCCAAACAATCATAAAGAAAATCATATCATAAAGGAAGAACCTGAATAAATGAGAAATATAACAAATGCATATTCATCCATTAAGCAAACAATGGGGCCAATGAATGGTATGATAGGTAAGACACTAACTTGTTTGACTTGTTTTTTTCCTGTAGTTTGCTCCACACTGGTATGTGCCTTCTTGTCATAACCTAGGTGTAATATTTGAGGAAAGTCATTGTACCAAAATATCAAAAATAAATGAGGTCATCCATAAGGATGGACATGTATTTCCATTTCATTCTCTAGTCATTCTGTGATAGTGTCCATGTAACACAGTTCAGTCTGGGTACTGTAGCTTATCATCTGTTTTAGCATTCATGAAGGCAGTGTCCTCTGTCCCTTTGCCCAAGGTCACTTAGTCAGGTCCAGACCACACAGTTGCCACCAGTGAAAAGCGATCTTCTCTCTGTGGGGTGAGACAGCGGGTGTAAATCACTGGCACTGCTTTCCCACATTAGCGCAGTGCCAGCTGACCAGTATGGATCCAGTACTGTCATCCAAGATGGATTTACCTCCCACTTCCACCAGTTAGCATCATACAAGGGGCACTGTAGTTAGTGTTGATAAGGATTAAGAACCCCGTACCACAACAACAGATTTACCGTTGACCACCGACTGCTCAGCTCTCTACCACATTAGACACCCCGTCATCCGTGGACATTTTAATGATACATCATCAATCTCCATAGAGCGCAGCCGAGGACCATGACATTGAATATAATGGTGGTAGGACAGTGTTTTTTGTTTCCTCTGCTCCACCTCCCGCTGCGTCCTCACTCCATCTCAGGGAGCTTTGACAGTCACACCTGCTCTCCAGTGGGGCCCTTACAGCAGCTGGAGAACCAACACCTTGCCTTCCTGTGGCTTAACAAGGCTGTTGTATACATTTGTCAGTCTGCACACATGGATGTGCTCATATTTTAGGCCTTTATGGAGTGCGTGTGAAGGCTGTTTCAGGAAGTTTGAGCGCTGGTTTCTGTAACAATTAAATTTACATGCCCCTTAATTTCTTACTGGTTTCCTCAAGATTTTCCTGGACAGAACAATATAAAGTGATAAAGAAAATAAGATGATACTAATTTCAAGGAAAATAGGAGCAGGAAATATAGTAAATAGCCATATATTTGTTTTAAATTGTAAGAAGGCAACTAAAAAAGAAGCAGAAATGTTAAAACCTTAATGACAGGAGTAACTAATAGAGATCCGTTGTAACCAAAGCTTTGGTTTATTATTGTTAAATGGATTGTCTATATTTGTTAATTATTATACTTGTGAGCAGACAGTTTTATAACCAATTATTTGGATTCAAGGGAATTAAGTGTAAAGGGATGGATTAAGTCAACTTTATTTGTATAGCACATTTAAATATTATTATTTTCATTAAAAAGGGAATAATAACAATAATACTGATTCCAAAATAAAAGTTTTACCCATTAATTACACACCATAAACCTAACTAAAAGTGTGAGAAAAAAGAGAATTTATTGTAGGTATAGTGAGGAGACCTTCACTTGGTGATCTAAGGGATCTGTGTGTATTCAGTGAGCATGTCAATGACATAGAAAGAGGCTAAGCCATTCAGAGCACGAAAGTTTTTGGCATGCTCACAAAGTTTACCAACAGGGGAGTTAACAAAGAGTGAATCTAGCACCTCAAAGCCTTGGCAGCTACAAATAGAATCCCTGTTTTGTGCTCATTAAGCTGTTAAAAGGTTTTAGCCAACCAATATTTGATATCATTGTTGCATCCAAAGCATGATGTCATTCACTGGGCTTAGGCAGTTGGCAGAGACAGATCGCAGGCTATAACTGTGTGTCATCAGCATATGAGTGACATAAAATGTTGTATTGCTGAATGATGGACCCAAGTTGGAGCATATACAAATTAAACAGCAGTGGACCAAGAACTGACCCTTGAGGGACTCCAGATGGAAATTCAAAGTTGCCATTGGAAATGGAGAAAGATCCTCCAGTAATATGAGAAGAAAGCCAGTTGAGAGCTGTGCCTGTCAGGCCTAAACAGCACTCAAGGTGCTGAAAAGGAACTGGCTAGCAGTATTAAGGGTGGCACTGAGGCTGAGAAGTACCAGGGTAACTGAATTTAATGGTTGTCTGGGCTAATTCTGGGATCATAAACATGTCTAACCAGGGCAGTTTCTCTATTCTGCTTAACTCTAAAACCAAAGCAAATTGTTATTTTACAGACACATATGTAATTGTTGGTAAACAATCTTTGCAAGAATTTTCCCCCCAAGAATGTAAGGTTTGAGACTGGTCTGTATTTCTGAAGAACAAATTGTTCAAGATTTTTTTTCCAATGTTGGTGTTACAATATAAACAGTTTATCTACTCTAATGTAAGTTAACATGTCCAACTAACTAGTGTACTACCTAATTAGTAACCATCATTCCCAAAGTCCAGGGACATGTCATTAGCTTGTCAGTTGTTGTGTCAGCCAAGAAAATCCATGGTACAAGGATTTGAATAAGAAGCCCTGAATTTGAAATAGCATAGCACAGTTTCATTATCAAGTCCTTTCTAGGACACTTTAACAAGTTATAGGATCCATGAAATAAAGTCTTATCCTGCTTTGCAACCTTTGGAGGATTGATCACATGCACCTTGAGTTACAGTATCATCCACTCATCATCCACTCTGTGTCTAAATGAAGACAAAAGTGTAGATGATGAATTCGTTATGCCGAGCTTCTCTGTCCTCAGTTCTGAGATGCTGGGTTCTAAATATACTTGAATATTTGAAATAAAAGCCTTGGTGTTTTGTGCCAAGGGTGGTGCTGGAATAATGTCAGACTAGAGGAATTTCACTAAACTGAACTGTTTTCTCTCTTTCTCAGATGGTGAACTGTATGCTGGGGTCTATGTTGATTTTATGGGAACAGACTCTGCCATTTTCCGTACTTTGGGGACAAAGACAGCCATGCGAACAGATCAGTACAACTCCAGATGGTTAAATGGTAACTGTCCTATTTAGCTTTCATCCAGCCTGTTCAGATTTTCTGCATGATTTTTCAATATACAGTCCAAACAGGGTTCCAAATATGTAGCTGAAATGTAAAGATTCTGGTTTGCATATGTTTAGAATCCCTCATCAAGTGATAAACAGGAAATGCTGACAGTTTACAAAATATTTCAGCCAGATGTTTCCCCAAATTTATCCTCTGATCTAAACATCTCATCACCTCTTTTCTTCACAGACCCCACTTTTGTCCACGTACATCTCATCCCCGACAGCGCGGAGAGAAATGACGACAAGTTGTATTTCTTCTTCCGGGAGAAGTCGTCAGAGATGGGCCAGAGTCCTGTGACCCAGTCCCGTATAGGACGCATCTGCCTGGTGTGTACACAGCGAGAGGCGTGTTTGTTTAGTGGTGTAAACATAATGAAAAGAAAACCTGCAGCGATATGAAAAACAGGCCCGAGTCTCCTGAGGCGAGTCACCCGCTGTGTTTGAATGTTTACGGGCGCAGAAGAAGTATTTGGCCAACGCTGATGTGCTGGAATCCACATGTGTCTTTAACCTTCCTGTCTACAATGCATCCCTCTGTCTGTGCGGCTGCCCCCTGACCTCTGACCCCTTGATCTTCTGACCTCCTCTCCCTGGTAGCCCTAAAACACTTGAAGCTTTTAGTGTACAAGGCAGCGAAGCACTCGCTGCCCTTAAAAACACTCCCTTTTAGAGTCCTTTTTCAGTTAAACTAGACTTCCTCCAGAAAAGCCTGTGTGCTCTAGAAATACAAAGTGAGCTGCGCAACAACAACAAATAACAACAAATTTAGTAATAAAGTTTAAAGGGCATCATATAGGCTGGGATGCACCAACAAAGATTAATTTTAAAACCTGATTTAAATCATGGTTTAACTTTAAATTATGTTCACCAAGCATTAAAACTAGCTTAAAATGAAGAAAGATTCAATTTAAACCTCAACTTAGCTTTTACTCTAAATTTAGATTAAATTTAATTCCGTTGCTCCGAAACTTTAAAGTCCAACTCATCAACTTGAACCTTACACCTGAGGAGGTTTAACTGATGAGAGGCCTGCTTTTTGAGATGGATTGACCAAAATAAATTAAGGTCCCTGAAGAAAGTTAAGGGACAGACTACGACTAAAACAGCCAGGCACATCCTCACTGTCCATTTTTCAATCCTCTATTATTCGGCCATATTGTCCGATTAATGTGGCCAACAAGTTTTTCTCTGGAGAAATTAGAGCTTCTCTGCCATCAGAAGTAGGCTAACTAAGCAAACCTCTTGTTACTACTTTTTAGCCAGCTGGCAAACAATGCAACATTTTGTTAACTTTTTAACCAGCCAGCAAATATTAGCATTTAGTTAACTTTTTAGCTAGCTAGCTAGCAAACAATATAACACTTTGTTAAGGAATACAGAGCAGCCAGAACAGTTTCTGTCCTCTTAGGAATCTCCACACTGATTGAAAAAAAAAAAAAAATTAAGTTCCTTGAAGAAAGTCAAGGGTTCATCTAGAACTACAGCAGTCTACCAGTTGCCTCTGGGCAGTTTTTTCCTTACAGTGCTGTAAACTTTTGTTAACTTTTTAGCCAACTAGAAAATAATGCAACATTATGGAAGTGAACTGAAACCCCCTCTTATAAACTGACCTGATCCTGACAGCGCAGATTTATTTGTTTATTCATTTATTTATTTATTCAATTTGATTTCACTCTATTTAATTCTAATTTAATTTTGGTTTACATCAATAAAGTTGGATTTAGTAAGCAGAGATTAGTTTTAAATTGTGCAACACAGCTCTGCTTAATTTTAATCCTGAATTTTGCAACACTCTGATTAGAACTAAGATTAAATTCATCTTTGTTGGTGCAACCCAGTCATAGTGTTTATACACTGTGAGAGTGATTGTATGTGTTCCTTATGGGCTTGCGTGCATGTTTGAGCATCACAGCGGGCGCATGAGCACGGGTATGAGTGAGAAAATGTGGTGTACGTGTGCTCGTCGCCTCAGCTGTTCGGCGTTGTATTTATTTGAGGGGGTCAGGCGCTGACCCGGCACACAAACACTCATCCCCCTCTCAGCGGGCTCTGCCGCGGCCTCCAGAGACCCGGCCCTGTCATTCTTACTTCGACACACACATCTGGATACTCTTACTGCCATTCTCCGCACCCAAAAAACATACAGCCAGTCGTATACTGTAATTACACTGGAAATTACGAAAACATTTCATCTGCCAAAATGCGATTAATCAGAAGTGCATGAAGAATGCGAAGCCTACAAATGAAATATTAAAATACGCACGCTTCCTCATCAGAGTGAGACATCCTCTAAAGATGCTGATTATGGAGGAAGACTCCAAAGCACATACTGGTCTCAGCTCATTCTTACTGGGATGGATTCTGGCCTCGCTCCACCACAGATGGAAGAGTCTAAATAGGAGGAGACAGTGTTTACCATCTCACCCACCCCTCCCTCCTTTTCAGCTTCCTGGCTTTGCAAACCAGCATGTACTGTATAGTGTGTGTGTGTGCGTGTGTGTGTGTGTGTGTGTGTGTGTGTGTGTGTGTGTGTGTGTGTGTGTGTGTGTGTGTGTGTGTGGGTGGCTCCACCTGGGTTTGTTTTCAGTAGGAAGACAGAGGAGGATGTTAGTTTGAGTGATGGAGGAACTATTCTCTGTCTCCACCCTCTCTTAAATTCAGAATGATGATGGGGGCCACTGCTGTCTGGTCAACAAGTGGAGCACCTTCCTGAAGGCCAGGCTCATCTGCTCGGTGCCAGGGGCCGACGGCATGGAGACGCACTTTGACGAGCTCCGTGAGTACAAAGACCTTGAGATTTCACTGTGGTTCCTTTCAGTATTTCAGTCGAGGTGGTAATCCTCAGGTTACCTGGTGGGGGCGGGGGGTGTTGTATATACATCCTTCCTTCCTTCCTTTCGATCAAACATGCTGCCGGCCCAGTGATGATTTTTCTGTAGGTGGTACCTCACTGGTTTTTTGCCAGATTACATCCTACACGTCGAGAGCTGCAACAATTATTTCATTATTAATTAATATGCAGATTATTGTCTCTATTAAAGCTATAATATGTAGCATTTGCACATTAAAATGTCAAAAAAATGCTAGACATGTTACATATTTTGTTGAGCTGTGTTTTCAATTTTAAAATGCAGAGAAATCCATAATTTATTCAACGCAAAGCTTATATTGCTGATATCGAAACATTATTATTTCAATCTGTGACATGAAGTAGCGAAATTCCAAAAAATCTCTTCCTCTCTTCCTTTCTTATACATCCTGTAAAAGTTTTATTAGCCAAGAACTTTTGTTACACTCAGTTTTGTTTTGTTTTTGAAAGAAACTAAATCTCTCCTTTGTGCCGTTAATCATTTTGACAGTAGGTATCAAATGGCAAAGGAAAAAGGACAAAAATGACATGACAGGATTTATTTCAGACGTATTCATTTTCAGGTTCCTGTCATGTATGATCACGTCTGAAATATTAAGTAGAGGACAGTCTACTGCAGTTTCTGCCGCAGCACCTGCCAAGAGTGTACTTGTGCAAACACACTCCAGACCTCAGCACTCGGCCCATATGGCAGCCCACTCCCATCATATGGCCCATATACAGCAAACTGTAATGGGAATGACACACATAATCCCAGCACTGTAGTTGTCATTTTCTTTCAAGATGTCTTAAACAAAAGTGTCTGTTTTTTTTTTTTGTGTGTGTGTGTGTGTGTGTGTGAGGGGGTGGCTGATGGTGGATCAGATCACCGAGCAGGAATGTCTGTGGCTGTGAGACTGTTAGCCTCTTTCTCCTTTTTGTCTCACAGGTTTAAAATAGAGCGATAGGGGACTGATGCGTGAGGCTACTGTTGCTCTTCAGCTAATCTCAAGAATGAGAAGTGCCATGCCTGTTGAATCCGATGATAGTCTTTTGTCTTTTTATCTGCCTGACACATTCCTTGCTTTTATCTCAACCTGCCTGCGGTTCTAAAAGCGCTGCTGTGTTGTTACAGGTGACATTTATTTTATCCCTCTTTGGAGGACTGAAAAAGTGGCACACACACTTGAAAACTCTGTGGCCTTTTCGTGTGTGTGCATCCACTTCATCCAAATGATGTGAGAGCGGTTCTGAGTGGAAATGGACTAATTTTGCCTTTAAAAAACTGTCTTTACTGGTCAGGTCAGTGCTGTGAGGAGTGGGTCTGCGCAGAGAGTTGGAGAGTCGTCAGTGTCTGATGATGATTTTAAGGATATTGCTTGAATAAGGCTCTAAATATGTAGTGGAACAGGCTGGTTGAATGACCGAGGACAGGCATGACAGGGTAGACATGCCCATAGAGAAGGAAAGACCGCACATGTCAGTTTGCAGAGCAGCCGTCCCTGCCAAGGACTCCTAGAGGGGACAGTAAATTGGATGTGATGGAGTTTCATGCTAATGGCTTCACATTTACTGTCTAGTTTGAATGTTTATAAAGCTTTCTTGCTGGAAAGTTTGTCTTTACAGACGAAAGTGGAAATTTTAGGAATTCACAAGGGCAAATTGGAATTTAACTACTGCACGCTGAATGTAGGTCAATAAAGGAATAGTTGGACAGTTCGTGCAATCCGCTGATTGGCTTTCTTGCAGGTGTTCAAAACCATTCTTGCGACTGCGTGTTCAATATGACGGCCTGTAGATTAGAGACAGAGGAAATAGTTGAGAGTCCTGCACGGGTCCAGTTTTGCAAATCCACATCCACCCGCACCTGCAAAGTGGAGCAATGGCACCGACCCGTTACCCGCAATTCTCTCCAAGTTGATATAAGTCCCGCAACAAAACCCAGGATTAAACTACACAGCCACTCACTTGCCACTCACTGCACCTGTGCTCTTGTAATGTGTTTCCTCAGTGACAGTGTGGCTAGCTTGCAGCTAAAAGCTTACTCTTTTTGGAACTTTTTGCAAGCAGCAAAGCCACTGACAATGTTATTCTGGCAGTCTCTAATCACACCAAACGTCCAGTTTGTGTCGGACATGTTGTTCACAATCTTATAGTTATCACTGGCTATTTTTGCCTTTATGCCATCCATTTTGATGCACTAGCTAGCACCCAGCCTAAATCGCTGTTGGATCAGTGATATCCCATTATTTGGTTTAATCATATCAACTGATTTAGATGTTGAAAAACACCGCAGAATCACTTTCATTGCTAATTCATTCATTTTTACCCATGCCCGAGCCTGTGAAATTAAAGAAATGTATTGAACAATGTGTTAAACAGCTTTTTTGCTGCTGGTATTCACCTGACCCGGAGCAAGACTCTGAAACAGCTCGCCTGACTACATCCGAAGGTAGCAAAATCAACTTAGCACTATTTCAGAAGCTTGCGTAACTAAAGCTAATCAGCATGATAAATATGATTTGTTGAAGCTGTACAAAAACCAAAGTGTAAAAATGCCTATGTTTGCCAAGAAACCAGTGGAGAGTCCAGGAAGTCGCTGCACCTGACCGAGAAATATTCCAGTATCTAACTTTCCACAAAACCACAATCACTTTGCTTGTAATCGACTCTAAAGGTGCTGGAAGGTGAAAGTTTTGAGCCGGGTTAGCTATTTTCCTCTGTTTCTAGTATTCATGTGAAGCTATGCTAAATAGGTGGTTGGCTGTAACTTAATATTTATGTGAGTGGTATTAATCTTCTCATCAAATTCTGGCCAAGAAAGCCAATAAGCATATTTCCCAAAACTACTTCTTTAAGAGTCTACATACATACAGCATGTAGTAATGAGGCACTGTAAATGTATTACACTGCACAGCTGAAGCCTGTTTCAAGCCAGGACAAGTTCAGAAAGATCACTCAGCCACGCTTGAGTGAGAAGATTCGTAAACTTTTCCCCTTTTCTTTAAGAGTTTTAATAAAACTGAGAGGTTTGTTGTTGTCCAGACCAGCTGTATTCCTGGCATAGTAGTCTTATGTAGAAAGACATTATGGCAAAGCACGCCTGAGACAGTTTGCACTTGGAATATGTAGTACTTTTTGGCTTCCACTTCTTTATTTGCTGACACCTTTGCACTAAATTGAGCCACAATGATTTTAAACACTGTGTTAAATGCTTTTTTTTTTACTCAATAACATACGAAGATAGAAACAGCCTCCTGCATTTTAGATGTGGAGCGCTTTAAAACAAGCCTATAATCAATAACTAGAGAGATGAAAAGGCAGAGAGCCAGAAAAAAAGAGACAAAGAGGGAGAGACACTAAGAGGAACGGACAGCAGATTTCTTTTAAAAAAACACAAAGGTTGATCAAGTAGAAAATGAAAGCTTCTTTGAGGAAATGGGATATATGGCGGCTGAGATTTTATTGCCATACAAGCATAGGAAACAGTTGTGGAATCTGGATCTTTTCCTAGTTGTTATTAACACACGAGATCCCCTGGAGCTAAGTCATCACTGCCCTGTCAGGATAGCTTTTATTGCAAATCACACAGCATTTCTTCCCCCCGTGTTTTCCTGAAGCCTTGATCTGTTTTTAGCGACTGTCCATGATAGCTCTATCTTGGCCTCAGCGGCGTCTTGTCTTGCATATACGCACGTTTGCGTGTTCTCGCGTGCAAATCGCCCTTTTCTGCAGCACAACAGCTGTATGTCATGACAAGGATCATCTGTTGTGTGACACCCGTGACAGCCCGTTGTGCTGGGCCCATGCTAACCCAAGACCGCTCCACTGCTCTGGCTGTGGCAGCTGTGGAAGATGGCATGGTGGTGTGTGTGTGTGTAGGTGTGTGTGTGTGTGTGTGTGTGTGTGTGTGTGTGTGTGTGTGTGTGTGTGTGTAAAAGGGTGTGACTTTGGGGAATTTGGTAGCTACTGAGAAATAAGGACAACGTGCCTGCTATCTCTCAGCTTTATCCTTTTCTCCAGGAATGAGCTCACGGCTGTAGACAGTCCCCAGAGGAAGACTTGACTGTACAGACTCACAAATGTGAACAGGACCAGAACCCAGCAGTTCAGACTCAAACACAGTGTTCACACCCCCCATGTATCATTGTGTCTGTGGAGCAGCCTGACAGCTAATTCCTCATGCTGCTCTACACTCTGAGAAATAAGGGTTCCAAAAGGGTTCCTCCTCAAGGACCAAGTTTCTACCCAGAAACATTTGCTCCTGAAGAGCCCTTTTTTGAGGTAATGGTTTGTCAAGGATTCTTTCTAAGAACCTTTTTCATCCAAAGAACTCCCCTCTTGAGTGATTGTTAAAATCCTTGAAGAACTTTTTAGTCAAGGGTTATTTGTATCATAACATAAAAGGGTTCTTGGTAGAACCCCCTGGATGGCTTCTAGATGAAACCCTTGAAATATAAAAGGGCTCTTGGTAGAACCATATGTGTGGGTTCTTGGTAAAACCCTTGGAATATAGAACCCCCCAGGATGATGGGTTCTAGAGAAAACCCCTCAGCTCTTGGTAGAACCCAACTGAACCCCTACTTTTAGAAATTGGAAAGGATCTGGATAGAACCAGGGTTCTAGGTGGAGCCATTACACTACAGAAGGTTCTCTGTAGAACCTCTCATATGGTCATCTGGGTGAAACATATCACAGATGGTTCTACTTTTAACCCTTCATGTTGGGTTAAACATTCTGAGCATTTCCACCAAAAATAAACTAGTTCAAAACCTGAAAAGTTGTTTTCCAGCTGGAGGGCTGGTTCACTACAAAGCATCAAGGTTCCAAGGATCTTGAATAGAGCCGGTTCAAGAGCAATAGAAAAAGGGCCCTTTACGGTTATAGCTAGAACCTTTATTTCCAAGAGTGTACATGGGACTACAAGTGAATAAATCTGAATTGTCATACTTTTGTGCATCGATCAGTTCTTGTTTCCACACTTTCTGACCTCTAACAGTCCATTTTAGCTTGATCCCTCCATCTCCCGCTTGTTGACTCTCAACAATCACGCCTTTATTCTGCGGTCATTTCCCTGCACATATAGGTTGGGAGCACATTCTCCGTTTTGTGCCGAAGGCCCTCGTCCTATTGTTGGCAGCAAACATGCCTCCTGGGACTAGTATTTAGGTCAGGTACCAAACAGGAGAGAGACTTATCACCCATCACATATTTAGCTCCTCTTTATTTGTTGCTGTGGACCTTTCCTCAGTATCAACAAAAGGATCATCTAAATCAGGCAGTGTCCAATGTCAGAGCCCTGTAGGACAGAGTATGTGAGCGTCCGTGATTTAGAGACCTCCACAATTGGCTTAAGAGTATATGATGCAGTTGTCCTTTGGGAGAGACGAGATATTTCCTTTCCCTCCGAGTGGAAGACATGAAGTATGGATGCAGGAAGAGGAGAATCTCACCACATCGTGTTTAAATTGTCTGTCTCCTCAGGAACAGTCTCAGGTGGTTCAGCAATCACGTTGTTCCAGTCTAGACTGTGGAGAACGAACCAGACTGTTTAGTTTTACTGCTCGACTGTTAAATATCATTGCTCCGGTGCTTGGATTGAATTGCTTAGTTTAGGATGGCTTGGTGATAAAGCCTCTCGGGGTTCAGTTTCGATGTGTTATCTTGTCAATAAAACCTTCACCTTACGTGTCCTTCCTGGGGATATTTGTCAGTTTCCTGTTGCCCAATGTCGATTGCTGTGGTTTTACACCTACTGTTTCTCTTGGCAGGATATAAGAATGAGAGGAGCACTGTCTGGTTGGAAGAGAGTCACTTTTTTACCTCACATTATTCCTATTAGGCGGTCGGCTAATTTTTTTACATCCTTTTAGCTTATTTAGCTACACTAGCGGAGTAAACATGGAGGTATTGAGGGACAACTGGATACAGCATTGGATGCAAGCTTCTGTTTGCAGGGATTATGACACTCAAATACATTTGTTCACTGTTTTCAGCCACTTCTTTCACTATGTAAGTATATGGGAAAAAGTCGTTTAGGGCCGCTGTCAAATTTGCATTAAAGTCCAGCACATTTCCTAAGGGCCTGGGTGTTACTCTAGGGATACCAGTGTTGGTCTGTCAGTTGGTCAGTTTTTAGTTAAATGTGTTGATACCTATTGGATAAATAGCCATGAAATTTGTTATGCCCATTCATTCATTTGTGCCATGAATAAGTCACAAATTTCATTTGCCTGATACTTTTTTAACATCCAGACCATTAAAATTCCATCAGTCTTAGCTGTACTTTAGCACTAATTAGCACTAATTAGAAAATGTTAGCCTGCTAAAATGCTAAATTAAGGTGTTTAAAATGATAAAACAATATATCCCCTGAGCATTTATTTTCTTACCAATGTACATTCTCTGTAGCGTCTGTCATCTTCAATAATTTTTCCACAAGTTAAAACAAATACAGCCACAGTGTTTTCCAAGCTCAGTCAAAAACTGTTGTTCTTTCCCATTAGCAGCACCAGTGATTACTGGCATGAACTTAAAGCGATATTCCAATTTGTGAGAATAAGCCACTCAGTATGTACTCACCACTATGCCGATGTGATGATGGGTGAAGGTCTTCAGTTCACAAAACAATCCTGGAGTTTTAGGAGAAACAGGGTAGCAGCCTCATCCAGTACAATGGTAGTGAACGGTGACCACGGATAAAACGTTAAAAAAAGAACACAAAGCCATTTACGCCATGTTTTTAGCAGAAATGTCAACTGTAGCATGTAGCCGGTAGGATGTAAACATGGCGTTGATCTCGCAAGACTTCGTTTATATCTTAATGGACGCATGTGCGGAAGTCTCGCGAGATCAACGCCATGTTTACACCCTACCGGTTACATGCTACAGCTGACATTTCTGCTAAAAACATGCCATAAATGGCGTCTTTTGCAGTTAATTTTTAATGTCGCGGCTCGCAGACATTTGGATTACACCACACAAGCAGGATGGAGACATTTTGTGTTTGTTTTGTGTGCTTTTTTAACGTTTTCTCCGTGGTCACCGTTCACTGATATTGTACTGGATGAGGCTGCTACCCTGTTTCTCCTAAAACTCCAGCATTGTTTTGTGAACTGAAGACCTTCACCCATCATCACATCGGCATAGTGGTGAGTACATACTGAATGGCTTATTCTCACAAAGTGGAATATCACTTTAAATTTCCTGTGGCCAGACTCATACATGGGTTCTACACACCAGCCCCTATTGCTTAGGAATTACTGCAGGCAAGCTGAAGCCACTTAGATTCACTCAAACACTTAATAAGCAGGACCAAATTTCTCACATGAACACCTGACCTTTATTCTTTTAATGCGATTATGGATTTCAGGGACTCTCAGAGAAGCATGGACACAGCATGAGATCCCACTTTGCTCATTATCTAAATCCAGTGGTGGGTTCCATGTGCTTTCAACAAAGATTGAAGGTTCACCTTCTTTGTTGGTGCATCAGTCCTCCATCAGGGAGGTGTATCCTAAAGGTCTGGCTGGCTAGGAGAGTTTGGATCGACTGAAAGCTGTGTAAATATTAGTGAAGAGGAGTGCTTGTGCTGTGGAGCGTGATGTTTCCTTCACCCATTCTGTTTGTACTGACGTGATTTTCTCTTTTCTCTAACAGGAGATGTTTACATACAGCCAACACAGGACACAAAAAACCCTGTGATATACGGAGTCTTCTCTGTCTCCGGGTTAGTGTACAACATGTGTAATTGGCTCTGTTTTAACATAAATTGACCATTTGTTCATTATTTTGTAAGATAAATTGTTTTTTTCTTTCTCTTCCTTTACTTTCTCTTCACAGCTCTGTCTTCAAAGGCTCAGCAGTTTGCGTCTACTCCATGGCCGACATCCGCATGGTCTTCAACGGACCCTTCGCCCACAAGGAGGGTCCCAATTACCAGTGGGTGGCCTACACGGGAAAGATCCCCTACCCTCGACCCGGCACGGTGGGTTTCATATGCGCAGTGACCCCACACATGAATCCCACAGCAAGCTGGCATAACAGCCACTTCTCTCTGACCGAGGCCTCAAATAGAAACCATCTGAACAACATGCAGGCATCAGCATAACCAGAGTCATAATAATACTGTAAAACAGGCTCTCAAATATGCTTTTTTTATGTGATGATGTACTTTCTATTCCCTGGATTTGGAGCCACGCTCAGAGTATTGTTTCTTTTTCTCTTTCAGTGCCCTGGAGGTACGTTCACCCCCAACATGAAGTCCACTAAGGACTATCCAGATGAAGTGATTAACTTCATGAGGAATCACCCTGCCATGTATAATGCTGTGTACCCAGTACACAAGCGCCCCCTGGTGGTTCGGACCAATGTGGACTATGAGTTCACCACCATCACAGTGGACCAGGTGACAGCTGCAGACGGCAACTATGAAGTGCTCTTCTTAGGAACCGGTGAGTGTTTCATAAACATAACATTTGATTTTATGAGAGCCTGACACTGATACTGGAATTTTGTTGGAGGTGCAGATTCTAATATTAGGGAGTAAAAAAAATTATGATATTGATATCAGCCAATATTTTTCATACAGAAATAATGCAATGCAATAAACTTTATTGTCCAAATTTACATTTGAAGGGCACTGAAACAGTAAACTGGTACTTTTAATAATTACAAATAACTTTAAATAAAGTAACATAAATAGAATAAAATTAAACTTGAATTAATCAGTTAATAAAATAATTGTTAGTTGCAGCCCTAAAGGGATCAAACAATTGAACATATATATAGAAATACTGCTTATGAAGATAAGATTTTTTTTTTAAAGTTTTCATATCAGTGCATATCGAACAACATATAAGCTAATAGGGATATTGACCTATACAGCTGTAATTGAGCAATATTGGGCCAATAATCTGTCAGTCAATACATCACTCGGGCTCTAATTGTCTGTCCTGTTTTTAATGACATCAGGAACCATGTTGAAAATACGTGGTTTACACTTTACCTGATATCCTTTGCATTTTTTTTGTTTTCTATATCCATAAATAAAATCAATCAGTCAACCAAGTAATTGAATATAAATAAGGCAAAGAGTCAGATCTCTGTTTTTGTCTGCTTTTTACAGTCTTCACAGATTTTTTTTTTTTGTGTTATTTTTAAGTGATTACCATGTATACATGAAATGAGTCTGGGCCCTTTGATCTGAGTCAGAATGGAGAATGACAGTGTCAGTGGGAAGGTGAATAATGGAGGCAAAAATCCCCCCCATGGAAATAAATCCCACGTAAGTGGAGGGCTTTTCTCCCCTGCAATCATTTATCATTAAGAGAAAAGCTTTCTCGCCTTTTGTGCTTGAGTGGAAATTTAACCAATCAAAGGGTTTGTACCTCGCTCCATTCACATGAAGTAAACAACAGGAGATTTGTACCTGGAGGGCAGGGGTGGATCAGCGGTGGGAGGGAGAGAAAAGAAGCAGGGGGGAGAGAAGAGGAGGAGGAGGAGGAGGAGGGATGGGGGGTACAGTCAGGATATCCATCACCTTAATCTTGCCCACTGGTGTAAGAGAGATTATCTGTTTGTCTGCATGCCTTGAACCTCTAATAAGGCCCCGGTATGACAGCAGCAGCCACAACACAGCGTGCAGCCCTCACATGTTGCATATGACGCCTCTTAAACTGGCTTCTTTGTTCGTGTGTGCGTTACGGGGAGGAGACTAATGGGTGTGTGCGCGACGGCGGCCACCGTGGAGGAATGCGCGTCCTTTCAGCTGCTGTCAGAGCCTTTCATTATTGGGGCTCAATGCAGAAGTCATAATAAATCTCAGGTATCCTGCTTGCAGGAACTCTTTACAGAAATCAAACATGCCAGGGAAGGCCAGGGAATGTTGTATGGGATCCAGATGAATAAGTCGAGGCTAGAGGATGACAGAAGAGGTTTGTCACGGTGGGTACACTAAGTGGAACGGAGCTTCACGTCATTGCGTAAAGGTTAAACTGAAGGGAAACTACGTAACAGAGGTGAGGGCTACAGTGGAGCCTGTTGATAGGAGGATTATCCCTGTTTGGAAGCTGCTGAGAGAATAAAATGAGAAACCAAGGGGCTGTTGACAGGCGGAGGGGTGTGAGGTTGCAGGTATGTAGCTGACAGGTGTGCATTTTGGTCCACAGACAAGGGAACGGTTCAGAAAGTCATCGTTCTGCCCAGAGATGACCTGCAGACTGAAGAGCTGGTCTTGGAGGAGGTAGAGGTTTTCAAGGTGAGATATAATTCAGTCTTTTTCTCTATTATTCTCTCTTCTAATATAGACCCTTTTCATGCCGACATCATGATTACGTCACAGTGTCACGACAAAGGATAAACTGGAGGCAAACATGGAGGTCACATAACCAAGCTAATAAACAAAACAAAAAAACACAGTGGACTCAGCCAGTCACAGATATATACATCCAATTGCGATCATGAGCATGTGTGGGTTGGTCAGTCTGGTCCCTTTGGTTTAACGTGAACTTTTTCAAGCAACACTTGCTGTCCTGAAGAGTGAGTGATGATAAATATTCAGAGAAGCTTGTATTTTCCTCAGGAATTGTTAAGAAACAGCCAACAAAACTTTATAGCGAGTGTTAGCTAACGTGTTTAGGAAATTGTTTTGCCTCCACCTAAGCTCCACCCACAAAAAAATATCAGAATGTTTTCCAACAAAGAAAGGGGTCTATATTCCATCTTACTGTCTTTTCACTCTCCTCTTTGCTCTTTTTCTTGTCATTTCTCGTCCTCTTTTTTCCAGTTTATCTGCGCATACATTTTTCAACGGCAGCAAGCACACTGTACTGACAATAAATTATTCTCTCCATCAAGGTCCCTACTCCGATTACAACCATGAAGATCTCATCAAAAAGAGTAAGCATGTCTCTGTTTCTTGACCTTTGCTCACATGAAGAGAAAAGAAACCATCTTCTAAAGAAAAAGCAGTGACATTAATGCAATTTGGAAAGGTCACAAGCTACATGAACACAGCTGTGCTTCACTTTGTGATTCATAGAATAGCTGTAAGGCTGAGGGAAACAATGAAGAAAGAAATATGGAAAAGACACTGAAGGTTTAGTTTCGTCTTTCGATGTGATTAAAATACTTGGCCTCTTCTACATGGTATGACATCACTGCACAGACAGAGAGTTTGTATTACACGCAGCCTGCCAGACTGACGAGTTTCAAACAGCTGATCATAAAATTATGATGGCAACCTGAGAGAGATGAGCTCAATGTTCTCCCAGATGATCCAGCTGCTGTTTCAGCACAGTGCGGGACTAGATTATACACATATCTCATTACAGCCACTCGGGTTTGAAAAAGTCTTTGCACGGAAGCAAATAATATATATAATAATATAGTCATATAGATTTGAATCTTACAGGCAGTGGTGGGATCAAGTCATTGTTTTGCTCGAGTCCCAAGTCCAGACAAGCAAGTCTCAAGTCCTAAACTTTGAGTTTCAAATCCTGAACAGTTCATAATGCATTACTCTATTTTAATGTTGAACAAAGTTGGGAGTTGTTGAATTTCTGTCTGTAATTTTCAGTCGCACATTCTGCATACTGCAATTCATTTTTTTGTTGATGACTGCATAGTTTTTGTAACTGAACAAAATTATCTTTGGCATAATCCTCCTCAAAGTCCTCTGTCTCTACGGGAAACAACAACAACCTACGAGCTAGCAACCTACATGCTGAAAATGTCAAATTTGCACCTGGTCGCTAGAACATAAACAAGCTAGCAGCTGGTACCTTTTCTTTTGCTGTGATTTAACGATTTTGATGCCAGGCCTCGCCTTCCAACATGCAACATGCAACTATTTCACCACATCAAGTTCCCCCGACACAATTTTGCAGGGGCACCGTCACTGCATCCTGTTTTTCAGGGTTCACAAATCCATATAGAAAGCTGAAGCACCAAGCCTTGCTTGTTCATCATGCTTGTATCCCAGATGTCTTCGTCTGAGTTTTTATGTCTTAAATTTAAGTTCTAAATTTGAGCAACCATCTGTTTATTATAGAGCCAAATTGAGCTTATTGAATTATGGCAACTTGAGTGTGGTTTTGAATATTAGGCACTTGAATTTTCCTTCTGGATTTGTGAAAAACTTTAAATTGACTCACCGAAATTTCAGCAACGGCCGTTATTCGCCTCCATGTATTTGTCTCTGCTCAGTGCAACTGTTCTAAACAATCTCAGGATCTTTCCCTTATTTCAATATCAAAGTGCTTTCCAGTGTTGTGTATAACACCATTTTCCACTCTCTTCTCTCAACAGCAACAGCTTTATGTGTCGTCTGTGGTCGGGCTGACCCAGTTGGCTCTCCACCGGTGCGACGTGTACGGTGAGGCCTGTGCCGACTGCTGTCTGGCCAGAGACCCTTACTGTGCCTGGGATGGCAAGTCCTGCTCCCGTTACTCCGCCTCGCAGAAGAGGTGAGCACCACCAGCAGTGTTAGCATGAGCCACACTAACTTCATAACTAACTGACTGACACAATGGGTGTGTTGAATGATGCTCAAATTAGACTGCCTGGATGGCTGAATGGCTGTTTAATGGCATTGTAATCTGTTTTAATAGTATGTATTTATCATAGTCTTTGGGGAAACTGTGGTTAACCTTCTACTAATAAATGATGTACTTGTAATATTATAAGTTTAACCAGTAAATGATCCCTGTAATACAGTGACACAATAACATAATGAGGTGGTGGTTTGTGGTTTGTGTTGTTAAATTTGATACTTAAAGGCTGGGTTGTGGTTGCACCGACAAGGACCTCAGTTTGGCTTTTACTGCAACCCTGCATTAAATTTAATTCTGTTGCACCAAACCTTTAAACTCCGATTTAGTTTGATCCAGTATTAACTTAAAACCTACATTTTAGGAGGTTTAACTTTTAAATTGTCTGCCTTTTAAGATAGAAAAATGAACTAATCAAGTACTTTGAAGAAAATTAAGGGACTCAAACCTGTTGAATTTTATGATGTCTTTCTTTCTTTCTTTCTTTCTTTTACTTTCTTTATTTATTTATTTCACTTTTTTCCTTATTGTGCTGTTGTTTGTTCTTTAATCGTTTTTGCCATATTACTGGCTAGCTAACAAACAATATAACTTTTTGTTAACTTTTTAGGTAACTAGCAAACAATGTAACACTTTGTTGACTTTTTAGCCAGCTTCGTAGCTAGCTCAAAAACTGCCTGCTAGCTGGCTAGCAAACAGTGTATTGTTTTTGTTAACTTTTTAGCCGGCTAGCAAACAATGTGACAAAAGAACAGGCAAACATTAACACCAACAGCATTTTAATTTGGGTAAGGAAGCATCTCTATACTGATTAACCCATTTAATTTTAATAAACTTGGATTTACTTAACAGAGATAAGTTTTTAATTGTGCAGCAGAGCTCTGATTACTTTAAAATCTGGATTTATTTATTGTAACTTTGCTACACCTGATTGGCTAGTTAGAGCTAATCTTAGATTACATTAATCTTTATCGGTGCAGCCCAGTCTAATGACTTTATGTATTGTTGAATCGCTTTGAATGGCTTGCAGTTGCTTTATGCTTTTTTTCTCTCCTTATTCGGCAACACTGGTCTGACCCCTTTAGACGGAGCCGGAGGCAAGACGTCAAGTACGGGAACCCCATTCGTCAATGCCGAGGCTTTAACTCTAACGGTAAGACGCCTGTTCTTCAACCTCCTGAGTTTTCTTTTCTGTTTCTATTTGCTCATTAATAAATTCAGAAGGTTGAAAATAATGACATGTCTCATTATTGCCACTCCAAACAGCTCATGGTTTTCATTGTTACAGGCTCTAATTACTGCATTCTGGCAGCTTTATGGTAATCTGTGGAAGCTGAATCTCTTAAAGGACTTTGATTTGCCACAACTGAGATTTTGGTTGTAAGGAGTTCATGGTAATGAGTGTTTTGGTTGCCATGGTAATCCCTCTCTCCCTCTGCCCTGCAGCCAATAAGAACACTCTGGAGATGGTGCAGTACGGGGTGGAGGGAAGCAGTACCTTCCTGGAGTGTCAGGCCCGCTCTCCGCATGCTGTCATCAAATGGCATCTGCAGAGAGATAACAGCGACCGCAGGAAAGAGGTGAGGCTCCACACAGTGTGTTTCTCAGAGATGCTGCTTGTATTTGTGGGTCGTTTACTCACCAAATAAGAAAGTACAATATAAACTCCCTGAAGCAGTGAATCGACCTTTTTCACAGCAGCCACTTTGGTACACAGGTGTTAACAATGACAATAAGTAAGGTTCCATTATATTCATGTCAACAGGGGGCTGCCATTGTGCATGTTGGCTCACTGGAAAGGCTCTGCTACACTAAATGGAACAGGACCTTAATTAGTATCATTAGTAACTAGAGCCCGACCAATACTTTAAGCTTTTTGGGACAGATGCTAATACAAACATAAAGGAGTAAGAAATCTGATATCGATATACATCATCAGCCTGTATATCAAACTGATACAAAACCTGACTGGTTAGTCGCAAAATATCAATACCAATAGCTAGTGGAATTTATATCATTACATAAACAGTAAAGCGAAATGCAATAACTTGTCTTGTCACAATTTTTTTGCACCAAATCATTGTGAATATTGTCATAAAAGTATCGATAAGCAGTATCAGTGTGTCGATATCAATATAGGTAAAATCCTAACCATACCCGTCCCTATCCAGAATATACAATATATACATAAACACGTTTTTGCAATGATCCCTGAAATTTGGTTATCAAACACAAATATGTGTAATGGTGGCGGCATATTTTACAGTTTGATACTTTTTTTTTTTTTTTTTATGGTCATTTTGTCATTGCTGCCTATGAAGCTAGAAAATAAAATCGATCTGCAATATGTTCTGCAATAAAAAATGTTTTGTATCAGTGCATACTGGACAACATATAAGCCGATAGCGATATGGATCAACATTGTTGTGATAGGCCAATATCAGGCCGATAATATTGGTTGGGCTGTATTTGTAAAGCCTGTTACATCTCAATACAGCTGCTTGGCTTGATTTTTACTGACATGGTATAGTGTCAGATGAGCATTTCCACAGATGAACATAAAAAAATTCCTTTTTGGACATATCCGTATGGGGGTGGGGGCCACATTACAACCGCAGTATTTCATTTCATTTTGTTACTTTGTTGTCATGGAGAGATGGAGATTCATATGCAGTTTGACACAACTGAAGAACGACCCCAGTGTAATTCTTTTCCAATTATCTGTTAACACGATTAAGTGATTGAACGCTGCCTGATTTCTCACACAGACCTCTGACTGTCCTCGGGCCCAGGGGAAGGACACATAAAGGGGAGCTGTGAAAAAGCCCTCTGCTATGATATATAACCCTGAGGCACTAGTTAAAGTTTTATTGTGAAGCTATGTAGTGTCGCTGCCTCCTCTTTTATTGACTATGCTGTTGGATGGTCTCTGCTCCCACAGGCAGAGCCGACTTTGCTGCTGCCTCGCACATCTGATTCTGAGCTAAAAACCTGTCATCACCTAATCAGATTCCTGGGTGTGTACGTACAGAAAGAGATGGATTAATAGTTACACCTGGAGTTACTGTTTGATTACACTGGAATTACACAGCAATCAAGTGTATGTAGGAATATTCATTACAGCTCATTACCCTGTCATCTGATGCAATTTCCCATAAAACGTCACACTTGTAAGAGGCATAACCTAACCTTGAAACCCAGAGACATCATACACACACTGAGGATCGATATCTGCAAATCTGTTTAAAAAACAGAGAAAAAAGGCTTTATATAACTTCAGATCTTGGCTCATAGTCATCAGATTCAGACTTTCTCTTCAGTATCAGAGTAATCCAGGTGATTGTTGTCTGTACAGTGTCAACGGGAACCGCTGGTAGTCAAAGCAGCAAGACTTTCCATGATACTGGTTTGCCGAAGTGTAAACAGGTGCATTACAGGCTACAAATATGGAGGTGTAGATAGTTTTGGATATTTATTCAGCCAGTTTCATTCACACCAACGTTTCATCAGTCATCACCAAATAACCATTTTGAAGATGGTTAGAAGATGTTTCTGGGGGACCTGCAAAAGTGACACATATAGCCACATCTTAGGTTAGCCAATGCTAGTAAAACGGTAATGGCTAACTAGCTAGGTAACAATTGGCGTAGATTAGCTGGCTAGTTAACTAACTTTTTGTTAACATTAGCTGTAAGATGTAACTAGCCAGATTGATAGAGATTATCCAGCTAGTTAGCTAGTGTTTTGCTAACTTTAGTTATTAGATGTAACTAGCTAGCTAATACTTGATGGTGATTAGCTAACTAGTTAGCTAGTGTTTTGATAACATTAGCTAACATAAGATTTGACGTCGCATTTACAGGTCCCCCAGCAACTCACCAACTGAAACTCACCAAAACTATCTCAGTCTTTCCACTGTTCCAACAATCACCAGCTCTGGTTTGGTTGAAATAAACCCATAATTCACGGAGTTAGAAAAATAAATAGTCTGCTTCTACACTCTGTTGTCCTCTCACATGTTCTTCAGCTCAGTGGGAGTGCACTGTGCCGCTAAATTAAATCTGTCCCTGAGCAGCAGCTCTCACTTTCAGTCATGGAAGACCATCAAATGAGCAAAAACCCCCCCCACCAAAAAAAACGTCGATGGACCCAACCAATTGCTGATAGCTAATATTTGTCTAGTCGCCCAACCCTAACCCTTTCATGAGCTGCTTTTCACTCTGTCTCTGCAGATGCGTTCTGATGGTCGGATTTTGAAGACAGAACAAGGTCTCCTCCTGAGGTCTCTGCAGCCCTCTGACTCTGGGATGTACCAGTGCACGGCCACGGAGAAGAACTTCAAACACTCGCTGGTCAAGCTGCAGTTGGTGGTGCTGTCAAGCCGGGCCGTCAACAACGTGCTGGTGGAGGGCGCCGGAGGGCTGGTGCCGTCCTCTCTCCACTCCAGCAGCACCCAGTGGACCCCCAGCGCGGGCCAATACAAGGACCTGCTGACCATCCTGAGCCAGCCAGAGATGACCCTGATCAATCAGTACTGCCAGGACTACTGGCAGTTTGGAGACCCGCTGCTGGGTGCCCTCAAGGCCAAAGACCTGAAGGAGCTCAAGGAGCAAAAGAAGCCCCGCAACCGCCGGCATCACGGGGAGGGGGAGGAGAAAGAGGAGCAGGAGGAGGTAGAGACATGAGGAGCCCAGCTTTGTGTCTGAACCACCCTCAACCACCCCCCACCCCACCCCACCCTGTGAAAACTGGGAGAGACTCATTGAGAGTAGCAACGTGAAAAAATCCACAAACCGGAAAAAAAAGCAAACTGAGAAAAAATAGGCTTACAAACAAAACCCCACATACATCCTCTCAAACAGTAAGATATATGATACACAGTATTTATTGTAGGTTGTATATAGTATCATTCTGTGGATTTCTTTGTACTTATAGAAAAAACATGCTCTTTGTGTATAGGTACCTTTGGGGCAAATATTATTGTTATTATTGATGTTGTTAATTTTATTGTTGCTGTTACTGTCATTACAAAACTCATTTGTCAGCATCATATGACCTCGGCAACTGTTTGGAATGTGTATCAGGCATGTAAGCTGTTAGGAGCGAGCTCCGAGGAGCTCTCTATAACGGGGGAAATGAGATGTTGATAAGGGGTGATGGGATCTCTGTTGTTTCGTGCTTGCTTTGACTTGGCGCCAGGACTCTTTTATTTCTGGACACTCCAGGAACGCCTGTGGTGCGACCTCCTCGTGGCTGCATGCGGACAGAGACTTGATATTGCAAGGGGACCATCGACACATGGTCCCACTTATTGTGGGGAACGATCCTTTCTCCATGGGAACCCAGATGTTTGGATGACTGTTCAAATATTTTCACTGGTGTAATTGGGCCTATGTTTTGTTCTTTTCTTCTGTTGCCTTCCTGGTGGGAGGACTGATTGTAAAATGATGCAGCATCTTTGCTACTTTTCAGCCCAGATTCTAATTATGATTATATAAATCCCAATTGACCCCTCCAAAGTCCCACCCCTTTTTGCTCTGTGCTCCTATAATGTTAAATAAGCTTTGTACCCAGCAGAACCTCAGTCAACTTTCTCCTTTCCTATTGCCTATACTTACATATGCTGTGCTAGGCTGGTCTCTGTTGAAAAGAAAATTTTGAAGTTAAATAAAAGCTACTTACTTAATGTTAGCAAAACACTAGCTAACTAGCTAATTGACATAAATTGTTAGCTGGCAGGTAGCTAGCCAGCGTTTTGCTTACATTAGCTACAAGATGTAACTAGCTGGCTAATTTATGTAAATTAGCTAGCTAGTTAGCAAGGGTTTTCCTAACATTAGCTTCAAGATATAACTACCTAGATAACAACTGATAAACAATATGTAGTTTTTTGGCTAGTATTTTGATAGCAACAGGACCAGATGTAACTTGCTAGCCAATTATTTATATAATTTAGCTTGCTAGTTTGCCAGCATTTTGCTAACATTAGCTAACATAAGATGTAACGTCAGTTTTACAGGTGCCCCAGCAACATCTTTTAACCGACCTCAAAATCTTTTCATATTAGATGAGCCTAGTATGTAGCATATCTAAGTAAAGGAAGCATTTTTTCCCAGGATGGTGAAGGCATGACTCACTACACCCTGCCTTACATTGGCTTACCCTGATATTCTTACCCTAACCCTGCCTAAACCTACCAAACCCAAACGACCCAAACCAGCGAGGGCAGGTCATGACTTGGCTCTCCTGGTGGGAAAAAAATGCATACAGTGAGAAAGTTGACCAAATGTTCCACCAGGTACCAAGCATAGTCAATTGTTGGATGACAGAGCAAAAAGGGGCGGGACTTAAGAATGGTCAGTTGTACTTATGAGTTACCTGCAGCTTCTTCTGGCCATGAACTCAAGTTTTAAAAAGATCCATAGCTGAAAGAAACAAACATCACATCAATTTTTCTGAAATCTATTAGGAAATAGATGTAATGGTTGGGTTCTCTTCAAATGCAAACATCCTTTGAACTGAGACTGAGGTGCAATAAAGGGTCAAGGTTCTGCACAAAGGGCATTATTCTTTTACTTTCAAGGGACATTGGCTGGGGCCAAATGAAACAAGCACACTCGGGCTAGATATAGATGACTTCTGTAAAATAAACAAATCCAATTTAAGATGAAAGAGGTGCCCAGATCAGGCAGCAGTGGTTAGCTCTGAGCAAGACATCTTTTGTTCTCTTCTTCCTTTGACATTCATACGTGGGAAAAAAAAAAAATTGCCCGTATACACAACAGAGCATTGTAACAATGTTGTGACACTAACCAAAATATTGGGAAGCTGGCTTTCATTGTGTGCATGAACCTGTATTTGTACTGTAATTCTGATAAGATACTGTGTGGTCGTTTTTTGTTTTTCTTTTTCTTTATGTTTTTCATCTCTAGGGGTGTACAGTATGGTCTCTGAGGGACATTCTCAGTACAGGAAAAAGTGGACAACAAATGCTTTAAGATGCTCTCATCACAGATATACCCTGTATAAAGCATAATGCATCTTTTCATCGACGTAGATATCGATTTTCTCAGAGTATTAAGTGAAATTATCTCGGTGTGTGCTCGGATAGCACGTCATATGAGAAAGTATGATTTTTTTTAAAACGCAATGGCATTTTAATTATGTAGACAAAGACGGTTTAAATTTGATGAGAGGGCTGCTATTAAAAGATGAGTGATGGTTCTATTGATTAGAATTTTTATGCTCACCGCTAGTTAGCCGTGCTGTTAAAAACACTTCTGCAGGAAGGAAAAATTAATGGTGTTTTCAAGTTTAAAAATATATTTAAAAAAAAAAACCATCTGAACAAGGTGCAAATTAATTTTCAAGGCATGTAACGCACCTTGTAGTCAGGTTGTATAAAAAGTCGTCTGGGAAGATGCATCCATAATTCATACAGGGGGTATCTCGGTCTGCTCCTCAATTTGGGATGTCTGTCTGCATTCCCAGAATCAATCGCAGCTCCTGATCGTCTCCTTCAAATGAGACCAGGGGTGACACAGCAAAAAAATGCAAAGAAAGGTTGTACAATTTGTTGGTATTTTTAAAAAACAAAATGTGTCTGTAGTTTTTGAGTGTTTTTGTTTGTTTTGTATTTTTGCATCATCAGACTTTATGGAAAAAAGAAAACAACTAAATGCACAGAGGTGATGTTATTGTAATGACTTGTGTAAATTACTCTATCTTCCCTTTCCATTGTTGTTGCTGACTAATAAATTAAAGCTCTATATTTTATAAGAATGGAATGCTCCCCCCCTTCATTGTGATTGGCTTGATACTAGATGTTTTCCATGTTCTGCTCAGAACCCTCTGGATCCTTGGAATAAAGTTGTACCTGTTAAAGACATATGTATGCACATTTGTATAAAACATACACACTGCATTTGTGTTTGTTATGAAACTCTTGGAAGGTTAAACACGTCCAGTGAAAGGACACAGGAGGAGATTTGCTCTGTTTCCATCAGTTTCTTTACCTCTGAGCCTAATAGGTATTGATTATGCGAGTTCCCAGTCCCCATTGGTTAATATGTTGAGTGAAACTTGATCAGCATTTAAAGGTTCATTGACTCAGATTTTAAGTGTTGAATAGTGCTGGATAATCAGAATATATACCTTTGAGAAACTGATAAGGTTGTTAATCAATACTAATTTCTCAACAAGTTCACCAGAAGCAGAGAGTCTGCCTTTGGAAAATTACTTGCAAACACAGTCTTACATTTTCAATATTCACAAGAACACCGCATATTACTTATTTCTTTTACATAAATATCTCATTTCCATAATTTATACTATAAGTGGAATCGTTTTCATGGAGGACATTTTGACATGTCACAGTAGGAAATGCACAGGTGTAAATGATTTAATGTATTAAAATCCGAACATTCAATTTTTGGTCAAAGTAGGCATACGTATGTTTTAGCATCCTATTTTGTCCTAAAACCATTTTCCAACATGACCTAACTGGTTTTTGAATGATGACACTACCTATAGGTTTAGGGAGGGGAGGCCATCAACACTGTAGGCTAACGCTAATGGCTGGTAGCACCTGAGTGGGTGTTTCCATTTGATAAACCTAGAAAAGAACGCAGCCTTTTAAATAGCATTAACGCGAAAATGTTTGTCAGGAAGTTAACAATAGCTAATATTCTTTCTTATATTCTTTCTTCTAGTGTGTTAATGCTACGCTAGCCCAAATAAATACTACCTAGGTGATGTTGGCTGAAGTGCAGGTGATGTTAGCCTGTTGGAGAAGCTCACATTTATATTGGTGCAGGACTTTAAAACAATGCCAAACAGATTTTAAACATAAGATATCCTCTGGAATAAAATTGGAAGTGTAAACCTTCCTTGTGTGGTCAGTGTCACTGTCAGACTGTCTTCAGAACGTAGGTATACATAAAATCTAAAAAATATTTTCTAGTTTTATAACTCCTTCCTGCTCAGCGTGAGAATTGTGATGTAACTGCTGGAAAACAATTATCACTGTATAGAACAAGCTAATCTCACATTAGCTTGATAACATTTAATGTTAGCATTAAGTCTGAAACATGTATATTTTTTGCTTGCTAATGCTGAGCTAAGTGCTAGCGACAGTAGATGACAGTAGATATTTGCCCTTGTACATTCAACTTTAACGAAGAGTATTTTATTGCACATGCAGCATATTTTTTTACACAGAAGTTACAGTAGTGTTGCGTTTGTATCCCGAGTAAAGAAAAGAAAAAAGAGTCATATTAACAGTAAAAGTAAACCTAAAGAAAAGGAAGTGACACACATTTCTCAGGACCCTACAGGAAGTGATGCACCTCACTTTCTCAGTCAAAGTCACCCAGTCATCTGACTTCAGACAACATATTGAGCAGAAATTCTATAAGTGTTGATCCAAGCCTTACTGTAAGTCACTGAAAGAGGCTAGAAAATACTAGATGCCCTTTGGAAAACTGAAGCCTGAGTAAGACAGTTGTAATTTAACACCAGTCTTACTGTCCTTTTATGGCTAAATGAGGGCTCTGTGGAGCATCATTTATGGCCTACAATTGTTATTCTGTGTTCACCTATTGACTGAATCTCCATGTTTCCATCTGTCAAGATCCCTGAGTCAGCAGTATTGTTTCCATCCCATAATGAGTCATGAGGAATGTGTGATGGGAGTACATGAAGGCAGTCTGGCTCACAGCACCTGAGGGAAACAGGCTGCTGTCAGGTCACAGAAGTGTGCTTCAGCCGAGCCCATCGGGGGTTTCTTCACCTCATAAAAACCTTGATGGCGGAGCTGACCCCTGATCAGCTCAAGAGTGAGTCACATTCTTCCACAGCAATCTAGGCCACGAGGAGCAGAGTGGCAGAGGAGAGGAGAGGAGAGGAGAGGAGAGGAGAGGAGAGGAGAGGAGAGGAGAGGAAAGGAGAGGAGAGGAGAGGAGAGGAGAGGATTAAACATAAGAAGCATAAGAAGATAACCTCATGTCATCAACGTATATAGCACTGACACCCTAACCCTAACCCTTCTCCTAACCCTAACCCTACACAAAAAGGTGATGATATTCAGCATTAATTGGAATACCTTGGTGAAATGAATGTAAAGCAGTTTGAGAAGATGTAAGACATGTTTAGCCTCCAGAGCAGTGGTTCACCAACAAGGGTTGAGACCTCAACCAGGGGTCATCAGGAGAATCAAAGTCTGGAGTATGCTTGAAATGTAGAAAAAGTGTTAAAACATGTTCCAGATAATCATACTTAATGGCAGGGCGAAAAAAAACCTGCCATCACAAAGACAGGTGAGACGCAATGGTTCTGGCACACACTTTATTTATTATTTCATATCATTTGTGTGCATAATTGTGCGCATGCAACAACAACAAACTTCTTTGTATCGAGGACGAATAGATGCACATTAGATGATGGCCCCCAGAGGATCTTCTCTGAAGCAATCCCCTCTGAGTGTTTTTTTTTTTTTTAGGTTTGAACATGATAAATTCTTCATAGACAATCAATGAACAAACAAAGAAGACTGTAATTGCACCCAATCAAAATGGCCCACATAATTTCTTCCCTTGTTCCAATAAAATTGAACCAGCAACCAACTCAAGGATCCCTGTTGGTCCCCTGACCCAGTTTGAACTCTTTCACCATACATGCATCCCAGCCTTGGCACCCTGGGGCCCCACTGCACACATTTGGTGCCTTCTCTATTGCCCCTGTCCCTCAGACACTACCAGTCTGCCCCTGGAAACACTTTTAAGAATACTTAAGCCATAAGAGGTCATGAAATGATTTTCAGATTTTTCTTTAACCTTTTCTTTTTTTGTGTGTGTGAAAAATAATTATTCCTCTTCAGGCCCACTCCAAATAACCGTCTTCACCTGAACTGCTCCCAGCATCTGCTCTGAAGGCACGACTCATGATTTCATATTAATGGGTAAAAGGCAAAAATAAGGATTGGGAGCCAGTTCTCTGTGGCACATCTGTGTTAAAGTTTCTATTGTGCCACAAAATATATGAAATTTTAATTAAAGTCAACAAACAAAATCTCACCGGATGGGCTGATGAAGACCACCAGTCCTATGAAGGCTGCAGGCAGTTGATCATTTCTCAAGATTAATGTGTGCAACTGTTTAATGTTCTGTTATGGATTAATGCTAAAATGTCGCTCATGGCGTCTTCAGGTATAGAATGCCATAAGAAAGTAACAATGAATAAGTGTTAAATTCTCAGACAAACTCAGATGCTTAATAATTCATGTAAGTTAAAGCATAATGAGCAAATAAAAGCAGTGATGCAAAATATGTATTCTTGTTTTTACTCACATACATTATGCATAAAAAGAGATCAGAGTGCAGATGACATTTGCTCCTTATTTGGGTGTGTTCTTTTCTTGGATTTGACTCTAACATCTCAAATGTGCACTATATACCCTTGTTACACACCCTATGAATATGCTCTCCATGCATTGTATATGTCACAATGCCATAAAGAGAGCTTGATGTAGCCCTGATGACATATTGTAACACATGGAGATGAGAACACGTCTGGAGAGACCTTTTCATACTAGCGTGAGTTTGTTTCAGGACGAGTTAGACAATGGGTCAGATGGTTTTTGGAAACCATCATCACGGGGCATTCCAGGCATCAGATGACATCTTGGCTTTACAGAACTCTGTTGTCCCCCTTTTCAATCCTCCCCATAGGCTCAGCTCTGTTCCCTTTGCTTATCTGATCCCCGCAGAGGAGCAACAGAGCAGACGAGGAGAGCTGTGGTGGGAGTTTGACTGTCCTGAATAGAGGACACCAATATTCAGGGTCAACCTCCCCCACAGTGGCTGTTCGAATGATATCTGTATCATCACCACATCACTTCAAATCCATCCACCTCCGCCTCTGAATCAGAAACTGGCTCAAAACCAACAAGCTGATCCACACTCTGGAAATTCAAAACTGCCCACAACAAAGGTCGACCCATCCGACATTTCTGTGCACCATTCTCCACAGCACAACAGACATGTATTTCTGTGGGGCGTTATCTCCACAGTGGCAGATCACATGACATAAAGCCCGGCCGTGGCATCACTAACATCATTCAACTGACTTTTCAGATGTGGAATCCGGCTCCGTCTTATCATCGAGTCTGATCTGGTGCTCGGCGGCCCAGCGGCAGTCGCAGCATTCTCTGGTTATCTGCTCCGTCTGTCTCACAGCGAGAGCTGCCGGACATTCGCCGCATTGTTGGAGCGGAGAGAGACTCAGGAGTTGGATGGTGAGAGGCAGACGTTTGGCACGCCATGAAGCTGCTTCTTTGTTCGCAGGCATCCGTCTGAAGACCTACAGACTTGGCAGTTGTTGAAAACTAAACTCAGTCCATTAGAGACTTGATGAGCTGACATTCACTTCGTGCCTCAACCTGGGATTTGTCACAAACTGGGTTAAAGAGTTGAGCTCTGGGTGTTTTATTTGATGCATCACACCACATTCTGGCCCTGCTGAACTCCAAACTGTAATATTGTCAGACTTTTTCATGCAGTAACCATATGCAGATGAGACTCTGGGGGAAAATGTGGAATATCCATTGTCGACCACCACTGCTCTCCAAAGTAAAGCAGAGAAACACTGCTCTCTGCTGCTCCTGCGTGATCCGACACGATCGTCCCTGCTCACAGCTGCATTACACGTTGTCAGCCAGCAGATGGCAGGATGCAACAGTGTCAACAGGGCTGATTATATGGAATGAAAAGGCTGTCTGTTGAGAATAAATCTACAAAAAAGCATACAAAATGTCCATCAAACAATGTGCACAATAAACAGGCCCATAAGTAGAAAATTATGGCAATTTGTACTATGATGTTGCTGAATAAAACATGGAAATACTCAGACATTTTACTTTAGTAAAAATACTTCATTACAAGTCCTGCACTCAAGATCCTACTGAAGTTAAAGTTACTTAAGGTGTTTAAAGTAGAAGTACTCATTCCATAGAGAAATGGCTTGTATGACTGATGTATGATGTATTATAATACATAGCATTAATATATTGTCATCATTACATTAATACTAATGGAATAGTGTTTTAGTAGCATATACTGATAAACATGGGGATAATGAGGCATTTCTGCATGTTGTGGTCAGTACTGATTAGCTGTGTGTTGTTGCTTCGTGTTGCTTTCATGGCTATTTGTGTCGAAACAGTGTTTGTTGTTGTCGTACTGATGTTCTTCTGTTCCCTGTTGTTCTTCTTGTCTTCTGTCTTGAGAATCCTTGTTGCGTTTCTTTTGCTGTCTTCATGATTTCCTGTTGGTTTTGTTGTATATAGCTGATCATTTTATAGATTTTAAAAAATCTCACCAAAGGACAGCAGTTGAAAATCATCCAGCTGGCACATTTACAGAAATGTTGATTCATGTGCATGTGGTCCTTAAAAACAAATGAAATTAAATGAAAATGAAAAAAGTTACTCCACACAAATCAGTCTTTTGGACTTTTCTCTAATCTTATATTGGATCCTTTTACCTCTTTGAGCCTTGACCAGTAATATGAAAAGAAACAGTCTGAGAACAATGGCCGATCTTTGTAAGGGACCACAAAGCAAAAAGATTAGGAACCAATGATTTGGTATCTACAGTATCTTGTATTTTCTCCATATACTTTGTATGCTCTTTTAAATATCTTAATCTGAAAAGTAACTAGCAACTCTAGCTGTCAAATAACTGATGTAAAGTATTCCCTCTGAACTGTAGTCGAGTAGAAGTACAAAACTGGATAAAGTTGTTATGCACAAGTAAAGTACAAGAACCAAAAGTGCAACTACACTATTTGAGCAAATGCAATTAGTTACTTTCCGCTGAAAATAGTTGCGAATTACTACAAAATTCAAATTCATATCTTTGTCTTCTTCCATGTCTTTTGGCTGCTCCTGTTAGGGGTCACCACGGCAGATTACCTGCTCGCTCCTCAACCCAGCATGGATTGGCAAAGGCTTTTTACGCCAGATGCTCTTCCCAACGCAGTCCTCCCAGTTTATCTGGGCTTGGGATGGGCAGTTTTGGAATGCACTGGCTTGTGCTTCCTCAGTAGCTGGGGAGCAGAGATTAAGCAGTATGAAAATTGTCCAAAATTGTCACAATTAAAATTTTTTATTGCGGTATTGTTAAAATGTGCTGAAAATGTTAGTACTGATACAATGACTGAAATCATCTCGCCAAGTTTTACATCGAAAACAGTGTTTATTGTTGTTCAAAACACAGTAACAGGACGCAGCGTCTCGAGGACACTTTGACGTGTGGCCTTGCAGTGGTGGGGATTCAAATCAGCATCCCTGGGAACAGTCATAGAACCCACAGTCGCCCCTGTGAAATTCATTCATAATTCATAATATAAAGTGTTGCAATCAGCTACCAAATACTTAAATTGGCTTTTTTCCCCCTTTGTTTTTTGCATTTATACTGTGCAGGTTTTATTGTAACACACCTTTTTCACAGCAGGTATATTAATATAAAAATAGCCAGGTAAACACAGGTGTTACCAGTTTAGTGTAGCAGAGCCTTTCCAGAGAGCCAACATGCACAATAGCAGCACCCTGACTCTGTTTGACCTGAATGGAACCGTAATAAGGATCACTGGTAACACCTGTGTTTACCCTACTGTTTTCATATTCATATGCCTGCTGTGAAAAAGGTCTGTTGTACTACAACACATATCCTCATTATACACTTCATTTAAACAGCCTGTCTTATAATACAAAACCTAATTGCTGCAGGTTGATGCTTTTATATTTTTGGCATTTTTCATTATTGGTGGAGCTCTGTTTGACAGCCACCGACATTAATTACCGTTCATTACCGAAGAAACTCCAACATTATAGTGTTACCATTGTGTGTTTTCTGCAGGATGTCAGCTGCGTGCCCGGGAGTCTTCGTGATTGATCGCTTTTTAACCTCTACATGCCGTTAAATCAATGGCACACACCACATCCATTCATCACTATCATAATTCTTCACTTGGAAGGACCTGATGCCTGATAGAGTTCCCTTAAAGATGGAAACATCAATAGAAGTGCAAGGAAATACTGATAACAAGCAGCGCTGTGTTAAACCCAACGACTTGTGTAAGTAGATTCATTCTTTCTTAAGTATTTCTGTATCGATTGCTCTGCATAACTCAGTCCACAATGTGCAGAAGCTGTTTTATCTGCTGTTTTAGTTTCGTTGGTATGTGCGTTTGGCTTTGCCCAGAGGATGTTTGATTTTGGTATTCCTTGTAAAATTCGCTGTTCCTCTCGGCAAGGACAGATCCTGATCAGTAGCCTTTCATCTCTACGTTTCTATTGAGACAAACAGGAAACTGACACTTCTCTCACCCCACCGCTCTTAATGAAGTCATTCAGTGGCACACGGAGAGATACGGAGTTAGGATCCCCCCGAGCCCCAAGGAGTGTATGGATGGCTGCATACGATCGTACAATGGGCATGAAAAGGAGAAAAATTTCCCAAGAGGAAGCCTATTGAAACCCCCAGAGGGCCCAGAAAGTGAGCTCTCTGCATTATTATTCCACCGTGATGCGATTCAAGTATCCTGGAAAGTGTCACCAAATGGCACTGCTGGGATTTTTCGAACACGAGTTCACACCCCACCAGGATGGGCGCTAAGCTTGTGCTAATTGCGAGCGTGTAACACAGATGCTCTCCTCCGGGTTAGGGGAAAGCAAGAGTGTGATGACGCAGGCTGTTTCCCACATTTTCTCTAAATAATCCAGCAGATCTTTGATGGAGAGATCATTTTTGAAAGATATGCCCTCCCCCCCTCCATCCACTGGCTATCTGCTTCGAAAAGAAATATATGAAGCTGCCGACCGTGTCATCATCTCTGCTGCTGTTTAGATTCCCCCTGTTATCTAAATAACTGTATATATTGTTTTCTATTCTAATCTGAATGTAATTATCTGTATATACAGTACACTGCACAAAATCATACAAGATTGTAGTGGAATCAACTAACCCTTTCTCATTAACTTAATGGATATATAAAAGTTTTATTTATTCAAGTTAATTCAACTTAAATTTTCTAGTAGTTATTTTCAGACCATTTCGGAAATTATAAAGAGTTATTCTAAATTGTTGTCTTTTGTTTGAAATGAAGAGTTGAATGAATGTACAGACTGCAATCAACTCATTAAACTAAGCTTGAAGAGTTGTTGCTTTAACTTAATATTTATATATAATCTTTATTTATTTATTGAACATGTTTTCTAAAGTACAGCTGAATTACTATCAAGTTGATTGGACGAGTAAAGTTTATTTCTTTTCAATCATTTCAGTTACCTCAACTTGTCTTTTAAAATTCAGTCAACTTGAAATTTTAAGGCAACCCAGACACTAACGCTTTTAAATTCACACAAATAGTTTATTTTCACAAGTTATGTTCTAGTCTTCAAAAAAGTCGAGATAACTCAACGTCAAAATGTCAGGGAAACTGTCTTCCTGGAAATTTTGAGGTTTGAACAAACGATAGTTTTGAAAACATTTCCCGCCTATGATGTTTTTTGAAATGATGAAATAATTAATCCTTTGAGTTTTAGAAACAAACAAAAAAAATATATGTATTTAAAAAATTGTTGAGTAAATTCATTAAAGGTGAATAATGGTTAATACTTTTCAGTTACAACTATTTAATTTCCAAGCACCCAAGAGTTTGACGCCTAGAAGTTATGAGTTTTCTCACCTTTTTTTATGATGTTTTAATTTATTTTATACTTTATCCTATTCTGTTCTAAATCTAATTTTCTCATTAACTTAACATAAATAAAGTTTTATTTATTTAAGTTCAACTTAAGATTTCTAGTATTTATTTTCAGAACACTTCACAACTTAAAAACACAAGTTAGATCCTACTTGAAGTTTGAAGATTTAATTGTTTAATTGTTTTTAGCCTCTGTGAGGCACTTTGTGTTACCACCGTGTATGAAAAGTGCCATATAAATAAAATTTGATTGATTGATTGATTGATTGAACTTATATCTTAAGCTTATTGAATATATAATCTTGCGTGCAAATGAATTCATATCAAGTTAATTTGACTAGAAAAGAGTATTTGTTTTATATTATCGCAAATTTACTTAAGTTAAAGAATATTTATTATTATAATATTTATTTTTATGTGTTGTTACATGTGTTATATTCTATTTGTGTAGCATAGCAGGAACTACAGCTTTCATTTTGTTTGCAACTCTGTGTTGCCTGATCATAAATACACTACCTTGATACTGTGAAATGATGAAGATTACAGATGAATAAACAGATGAATTAGAATTTTATTACCATCAAAGTCATCAACTCGGTCAAGGAGTACAGTACAGAGCTCACAAATGCAGGACAGGACCTACAGGTGACCACTGGTCCTGGCAAACATCACATCTACAAATACACCTGTAAGTGCATGGCGAAATGAACAGACATGGAATACTTAATACAGTGAGAAATGTATTGGAAAAAAGCATTGCTTTAAACTGTGTAACAGTATTTAAACAGTATTTATTTGCCATCTAAACAAAGAGAACGGACTACATGAAAGAATCTATTCACATAAAAAAAACCTCTGATATTCTTCTGTTTAAGCCTCTCGTTATAATCTAAATATTCATCTTAAACAATGTAAGAAATAATATAATGGTATAATCTGAATGACTGGTGTGTGTACCAATCTACTGTAGCACAAATTAAAAGGAAATACATGTAGAAATAAACGACTCTGCGACAACAAAGTCAAGATTTTAAGGATATTAAATGTGATCAGTTTTATCCAGAGCCCCTTTTTATCTGAAATGGACATTTTCATATAAATTCACATGTGTTGACAGTAAATACTCTTGACAACAGACTGGGTAGAATCAGACAAAGTGGCCGTACACGGGCCATGACATGTTATACTTTGATTATATCATCAATGTGGCTGCTGTCTTTATGTGACCAGGGAATGAAATCCCGTGGTTCGGTGCGTGTTTGCACAGGAAATCATTTGGTCAGAGGAGCAAATATGGTCTTATTCAACCTCCCCCGTTCCCACACACACACACACACACACACACACACACACACACACACACATTTATCTGACAGCAGCCTTGTCTAAGTTAAGTGGCCCTGATGGGGCTGACAGCTGGCGAGGACTATAGACTTCTACTTACAGGTACATGGACTGTATCGAAAAGGACACCAGGAATCACAGTTTCTGCAGCCAGTCGAATATTGCTCAATTTCCTCTAGAGTGATTACAGAGAACTCCTTCTGTAGCTCATTATTAATGCTCGAGGGGACCAGTGACAGGAAAAGATAGATTGTTATTACTGTTTGTCAAGTATAAGCGGGAAAATCTATGGAGATAACAAATGACTGTAAAAGCTGAAAAACAACTACAAAAACAAGGCAAAAGAGAGATATGAAAATAAAAAATAATCATCAAAAATAAATAAATAAATAAATAAACAAAAACAATTAGTTCAGAAATGTCAAACATATGCTTCATACATTTTTTTTTTCAGTACAATACAGGTCAGCAAAGCTGAGTTGGTTGAGATGACCCTAGTTACCACAAAGTCAAAATGACGCATGTCTTCCCTTGAAAGCCGCATGTGGTCAGTTAATGCACATTTCGTTTTACAGTTACGACCAAATATTAAGACATATATGGCATTTTGAGTCAGTATCCTAACGCAGAGGACATGATGGAACCAAAGTACGCTCAACAAAAATATAAACACAGCGCTTTTGTTTTTGCGCTCATTTTTTTGAGTTGAGAGGGGAAAAAATGTAAGTCTTGCTCCATGCACATAAGATGCTTCTTTCTCTCAAATTTTATTCACATATTTGTTAAAATTTCCTCAGACTGGTCAGAGTAAAAGGCCACTCTAAAATGTGCAGTTTGATCTTAAAAAAAGAGATTGAACTGAACTACCGTACTCAGAGGCAGAGTAGTAGTAGTAGTAGAATGAATAGTCGTAGTTCAGTGCCCAATAAACGTCTTTTTTCAAGATCAAACTGCACATTTTCGCGTGGTCTTTTACTCTGACCAGTCCGAGACACACCTGTGTCATAATCATGCTGTTTAATCAGCATCTGCACACTCACGCTGTAAACTCAGTTGATGGAATCAGTTGCCACAGTTTTTTTGAGATCATAAACTCAAAGGTTGGAGGTTTGGAGTTTGATGTTACTCTTTGATTACAGTTAAATTCAAATGATTGATCAAGCCAACTCAAATATTTTCAGTATATGCCATTCAGAAACCCATTATTTCATGTTCAGTAAAGTTCATATTAATTTTTAAAAAAATTATGAGTTTAATAAAGACAAAAGAAAAAGAACAGATCTTCTGGCGCTAAGTGTTTTTTAGTGGACTGTCTAAACAAATTTTAAAATTATTACAATCAATAATTCGAGCACATATTTTACAGTGAAATGTGTCAAACTTGGCAGGTTGGTGGATTCATTTGGCAAAGGAATTGTGCTCTTTAACATGGATTAACAAAATTAGCTAAATTTGAGAGAAGTAAACCTTTTGTGTGTGCAGAAGTCTTGTTTTTGTTACTTTAAACTCATGAAAAATGGGAGCAGAAACAGAAGAACTCCATTCATTTTTTTTTTTGAGTGCAGACACGAGTAGGCTGAGATCTGTTTAAAAAAAAATCTGTCACATGATGGATAAAGATGTCAAGAAGTGACGTTTCTAAAAAAGGAAAGCTACAAATTAATTTGGATGCATAGAACTGCTATGTAATGAAGACTAATTTTTTTTTTCATATACCTTACATTGACAGCAGGGGCGCTAAATGAACAGTAGTAATAGACAGTGCAATGTGTGGTGTGCTTTTGAAAAGAACATTAGCCTCGATGTGGCTTGTGGCAGGAGGCGAGGGTGCTGTGGCCTACGATTAGACAAGGTTGGCAGTAGCGCATCTTTATCCACCAAGTGGCCGTAAATGTGAAATGAACAGCAAAACGTGAGACTGCATGCTGTTTTGGCTACTTCTACAAAGGTCTCTATATACAGAATCTTTACACGTACAGCTATGAGGTTCTTTCCTGAGCAGGAACTTAGCAAAGGAACATAGTGTTTGTGTGTGTGCTTATGTGTGAAGCTGCCTAGTTCAAAATACTCTGCTGGGCACAATAACTCCCAGTCACCAATCTCAGCAGTGTTTGATGCACAAGGACTGGTTAGTGGAGACAACAACGGATAGGAAAGATAACCGTGTTTTCCCTGTGAGAGGAATGTGAGATCTTCTCCGTGTGTGAGGACCGGCACTTACTGAGTGTTACGGTTCAGGGTCAAAACTTCAGAAGCAAAACTTTTCTACTGATTCTGAGAACAAATACTGTAATTTCAAGACTGGCAGAGAGAAGTTTCCCAAGTTGGCTCATTAAAAAGGAATCAAAGCTGTTTTCAGCACAATTACGTCTGTCTTTCTCTATATTCTCTCATCACTAAGAGAAGAATCTGAAAGAAGACTTTAGCTTTAAGCCACAGTTTGACAGCAGATCTGTTTTTGCCCCTAAAACTCAAGTGTGTGGAGATAGACGTGGTTTATATAATCTGACAGAAAACACCGGAGGGTCAGTGAAAAAAGACACGATACATGTAAAAAGGAAGCCAAATGCAACGCAGCACTCAGGAAAGGTAGCACACAGCCTCCATGAGATGATACTAATGCTGCAAGTGAGAGAAAGCAGAGTCAGTGTCACCATGCTAGCAGCTAATGTACAGTGTGCAGGAGTTGGTGGGGACTGCAGAGGTCACACAGGGAAGGGTCAGGTGGAAAGGGGGAGGGGGGGGTCTAACCCTGCTCACCCCCGGCCTCGGTGGCTGCGTGGAGAGCAGCCGAGGCTTCGCCGTTGCAACGTGATGTGGGCTCGGCCTCCTGTGGCGCCGGGCTCGGCTGCTGTGGCTCCGCGGCAGAGGCTGCCGCCTCGGCTCCGGCCTCGGGCGCCGGTTGGCTTGTCTCCGCTCCGGCGGGGAGCTCTGTGGTGGCGGCGGGCGCCCCTTCGGGCGCCGCGGCAGATGAAGGCGCAGAGGGGTCAGCGGCGGCCTGGGGAGCTGCGGGGTCTGCTGGGGCGGCGGCTGCAGGGCTGGTCGCCCTCGACTCACTTGACTCAGGTGCTCTCAGTCTCTTCATGATGGTGGTGACCCGCACAGCTTTCTGTAGGAGGAGCGAGAACAGACTGAAGTCAAACAGCGGCTGGAACCTGAAACAAAGTCTCTCACTGGACTGACTTAAGTCTCACACAACACTGCAATACACTCTTAGAAATAAAGGTCCTATCTAGAACCGTACATGATTTTTTGGCTTGTCCCCATGACAGAACCTGTTTTGGTTCCTGGTAGAAGCCTTTATAAAGGTTACATTTGGAACCCTCTACGAGACCTCTACCTGAAACCCACAATAAAAGATTATACCTTGACCCATCTGTGACAATCTACAGAGAACCATTCTACGGTATAATGGTTAAGTCCTACCAAGAACACTTTCTGTCTAGAACCTTTACACCTTGAAGGGTGCAAACAAGAAGCCACCCAGGGGGATCTACTGAGAACTCTTTTATATGCCAGGGGTTTTATCTAGGAACCACCCTGAGAGTTCTACTGAGAGCCCATTTATATTCCAAGGGTTCTATCTATAACTTACCCAGAGGGTTCTAGCAAAAACCTTTTTATATCCCAATGGTTCTATCTACAGGTAGAACCCAGCCAAAGGGTTATATTGGGAACTGTTTTATATTATGGTACAGAGAACCCTTATTAAACCCTTGACATAAGAATCCTTCAAGGATTTCAACAATACTTGAAGAATCTTTCGTCCTATAAGGTTTTTTTTTTTCAAGGAAAAGGCTCTTAATAGGAAAGACTTTAAGGAGTTAATTCTTCAACAAAGGGTTCTTCAGAAGCAAATGGTTCTGGGTAGAACCTCAGCCCTTCAGGAAGAACCCTTTTGGAACCCTTAAGTCTAAGAGTGTACTTCCCTGTTCCACGGCTGCACAACCTCAGTTGAACTTTGCGAAGAAGAAGAGAGAACACAAGGGCGTACCTTCCATTTCGCTCGGGCAAAGTTCTTCTCTATTTGTGCACACACATTTTCCTTGATGTTCTTATCTGAAGCTGCACCGCCAGAGATCCTGTTGTACAAAATGGGAAAAACACAACATCACAACAGAGCTTTATGCTTCCCCTATCTTCGGACGCCACGGGCTACTGCACACAGTATTACTCAATTTGCTGTTCATTTTACTGACTGCCAAACTTTTGCCGGAACTGTTTAACTTTAAGGATTATTCTGATATTTCTTCTGAACTGTGGGCCTTTTTCTCCTACTTTTTGCCACTGTGACAGTCGATTCGTTTGGTGTACTTATTTTCTTGTTTCAGGTGTACCTAAGCAGGGGCCAACAGTCAAACTGAGAAAGTAAATAAATGCCTGTTTAACACAATAATAAATGTCTTTAAACAGTTGAACTTGAGCAGCCAACAAATATGAAGGAGATAATGCACAAAGTAGTGTCTCTATTTAAGTAAATTGTCATTTTTTATCATTTTGGGACACTCCAGAGTGCATTATTGGAGTTAAACTAAGGCCACTTAAGAAGAAAACAAAGTTGATGTGAAGAATGAAATGTCATAGACCACTTTGGCTCAACTATGAGGGAGAAACGCTGTGCTAGCAAGAGTCAAAGTCAAACACTGCATATAGTTCATACACATAATTTGTATTTAACATCAATACTAGCTATCCAGCTATGTCGTTGTCCTTAAATCAATGTCAAGATTTTCACAGACAAATTATCTACCATGTGTGCCATCGTCAGCAGCGTGAATTAGGGAGTTGACGAGTATGAAGAGCTTTTTTGTTAAGCTGTCTGCTCGCAACTTTACTGTTTTGGTTTGCTCTCATAGCATCATTTTTGGCCAAGGCAGGCTGCTGTTTTCAGTGAAAAAGCTCTTTAAAACCCAGCGTACATGACCTGCTCAGCGCCAAACAGCAGACAGACACAGTTAGCAACTAGCTGGTGAACACATGGAGCATTTGGCAGCTAAAAAGCCAGATATCTTCCTCGGGTGTTGGTAGAAAACAAAAACAGAGCTAAAAGAAGCCAATATTGTATTTATGTAAATCAGGTGGACACAACCACAACTCCAGATGAATGATGATGTTGATCTGTGACTGCTGGAATTGTAAATAGAGAGACAAAGTCACCCCCTTTCCAGTGTGTCCCATGGCACCTAACTTCAGAAAAAATATAAATGGTACTCTATGGCGAGAGACGGCCAGGCGGCGAGAACAAATTTTTTGCCCCAGTTTGAACTGCGCCACAAATTACACATATGATGTTTGTCAATTTAAGATAGATTTGCAATATACATCATCGACACCAACATCCCTGTCTGTTGTAATGTTATCTTACCTTAAGTGTTTTATCCAGGGACTCCGTTTATCAGCCGAGAAAAGAGAAAGAGTAAGACTGTTGTTGGTACGAAAACACACAGGCATCGTAGCTTCAGCATAACATTAGCCTTTGGAGGGAGAAAATCATTTTGTCACTCATGTGACTTCTGGTTGTGTAGTCGTTCTAATTACCAATAACGGCTTGACTTGTAAAATTAGATTTTAAATTGACAAACATCTTATGTTTAGTGGCACATTTCATAAAGGGTTAAAAAAAAATGTCTCTCCCCATAGACGACAGTTCATAGTTTTTCCTAAGTTAGGCCCCCTGATTGTCCACTGGAAGGGGCGTGACTTCACCTCCTTAATAGAAGCTGTTTTCTAACAAGCTCATTATATCAACTTGATGATGATATGTGATTTTGACAAATGTGACTTTGACAAAAAGTCAGTTATTACAGGTTTAAGTGTGTTAGAATGCTGTATGTTAATGAGCACTAAACACTGAATATCATGGGCATGTCATTATTTCGTCAGGAATCTGGGCATGGGATACTAAAAGAAATTCCCAGCAACAGTCTGTTCACTCTGCTGCCCTCTGGAAAGAGATACAGAAGTATCTGCTGCTGACCCAGCAGACTACGTGTATATGTAAAATATGTAAAATAGGGGTTCTCATTATATAATCTAATGCATGTAATTTTTAATCTTTTTTTGTGAGAAGCTTATCTTGTTATACAACCTTGTGTTGTATAATCATAAATAAACCAAACCAAAGTACTGAAAAAAGGGAACATTTGACCTGATGATGGCGCTAGATAAAAGTCACAAAGCACCCTATGGGTAACATGAATGTCTCAAATTTAATGGCAATCCACCCAATGTTTGTCAGGACATTTCAACAGAAATCAGAAAATGTCAATCTGCTGGTGGCACTGCATTAAAGATCACTGGATCACCATAGTCAGTATAGGAGCCATGAATCTCTGTACTAAATTTGTCAATCCATCTGATATTTGTTTTAGATATGTAAGACAACAAATGTAGCAAGTACTACGGAGCTTTGGTGTATCGTCACGTAAAGCATCAGTATTATTGTTATGGTGATTTGCTGTCTAATAAATGCTAAGCACTCATTGAGAACTACTCATTAAGTTTCTGAATGTGATTTTAAGGGACACACGTGTCAAACAAGAAAGAAAGCCCGCTCTGTTGCAGCTGTTAGGATCCCATTAATACTGTCTCAGTGCAGTCTAATATCAAAGCTGTGCTGCCTACCATTCATGGTTTATAGCCTCCTGGGCTGTCAGTCTCTGGTCTTGATCCACCTCCATCAGACGAGCAACCAGACTCTTAGCTGTCAGAGAAAAAATACACAGAGAGGAAAGTCAACATAAAAAGGGTTTGTTCTCCTGATGGATGGGAACACAAACCTGACATGTGTTCGACCACTGCAGAGGTAAAAATGGGAGAAAATCTGCAGAATTTTGAAATGTTTACCCTGCAAACAGCCTTTGTGTTTGTTCACGGCGTTGACTTTATCCTAAAAAGTACCTGAATCAGAGATGTCGTCCCAGTACGGAGAGTCAAACTCATAATCGCCTGCCAGGATCTTTCGGAACAGGTTCTTGTCGTGGTTTTCATAATCATCATCATCGGTTTCATCGTAGAAAGGAGGGTTGCCTGACAGCCTGAGGTAGCAAAGGAAAAATGAGCATCAAAAACACATCCACATGCCATATTTAAACAAGGCCTGTTATGTAATATCACATAATGTAAGATGTTATCTTTAAAATGATTCACATGCCACCCAGTGACTGTAAATGAGATGCAAAGCTTTGGAAAAAAAAAATCCCTTTCATGTTTAGAATAATAATCTCCTTTCATTTCGTTTAATGTCATGACTTACAGTATGTACATGATGACACCTGTTGCCCAGCAGTCCACAGGCCGGCCGTATCGCTGTCTGCCAACCACCTCCGGAGCTGCACAAGGGCACAGACACTTCATCAAAACCTCTGCCAGCTTTAAAGGACACATCGCATTCACCACTGATCAGTCTTATTTGCCAATCGTCAAATTTATATTCTCACCCAGATACTCTGGTGTCCCACAGGGGTCTTTGATTAGTCCGTTCTCCAGCTTGGCGAGATGGAAGTCGCTGATGACTATTTTAGAGTGCTTCAGGCGGTTGTAATAAACCAAGTTCTCCAACTAAAACAATAGAACATTACAATGACATCAGTTAATGTAATATTCATGTTTTGTTTTTTTTAAAGTCGTTCATTTTCATAGTTAATCATCCTGTGAAAGTTTTGGTTGACTTTCAGTTGTGAGATCACTCTCTGACAGAAATATAATGAGAAGACTGGAAACATCTGAAAGTTTAATTATCCAACGAAGATTAAAACGACTCACATCAAATGAGAGACAGTTTAATTTTGTCATTTATTTGTCCTGGACTAAAACTAAATGCCTCAACTGAGTTTGATGAAGTTCCACTTAGGACATGCGTTGATTTTAATTGAAGCAGACAGTCCCACACAGGGAGATTTAAGAGCTATTGATGTAGAGCAAATCAAGCTTATGAAATCATATGTCAACAACCTTTTCTAAGGACACAGGGCTAATATGGGCTATATGAATAAAAATTTGACTTCACTTGACATCTGTTACTGGCTTGTCTTGTTGAATCTGCATACAAAAAAAAAAAAAAAAAAGACTCCTAGGAACCCTGTGCACCCTTGTACAGTGCGTCACCGGTGTGCCAGTCACACTTCTGGCATTTTTGTGGCCAGGCTCACCTGTCCTATGGCGCACTTGCCAGATGTAAGCGAAACGGGATCAGAGAGAATATATTATCATACATTATCAGTAGGCTACCTACTTTTATCCCCTTCAAAAACAGGGCTCTCCCCGTCAAGCCACACTGACAGTTTGGGAATCCTGTGGAGAGTTTTTCCTCAGAGGAAACCTACTGGTGTTTGTTACATGCAGAGCTTCAAATATGAATATAGAACCTCAAATAATCAGATGAAGCACATCATTTCCTAAAAATCTGAAACACGTGAAATTGAAAAAGTGAAATTTTCCAGTTAAGCAGAGATCAGCGAGCCACTAGCACGCTGCAGGCAACCATCACAGCGGGATACCAGCTTTCCTCCGATGATCTAGACCATCAGCCATATGTACTATAGGCAGGTTGCTCGGTTGAATTAAAGTGAAATTAATTTCATGGAGCAGAGGCGTGTGGATTCTACTGAGGTTTACTGTCGGAGCAGCTGATAACAGCACAGAGCAGTATGTGTCATTCAAAAGTTTTCCATCTTTGATAAATCTTTTTTTTTTTGGATACTCCACAGAGAGTTTAGTATTTAGAGAGGCTTTTTAACATCCTCAACAGTTTATTAGTTGAGATTCAACAATTCAAAGGCCAGCATCTGTGATGGTTTGGGGTTGTGTTAGTGTCCATGGCATGGGTAACCTGCACATCTGTGAAGGCCCCATTAATGCTGAAAGGTACACACAGGTTTTGGAACAACATACTGTATGCTGCCACATAGAACGTGATTTTTTTCTGGGACATTTTTTTCAATAACATTTTTGATCACCAAATTTTCAGCATATAACTTCTACAGGATCTTCTGGACATTTTTGTGCGTAAAAGTGGTGAAAAAGTGAAATCCTTTACATAGATTAGAGGTTTATTCCTTGGTTTAACAGTGAGATGGCATAACAGTGGCAACAGCAAGTCCTGTAGCGTGTTACCTTGAGGTTTCTGTGAACGATACGCAGGGAGTGGAGGTAGGCGACGGCCTCCAACACCTGGCGCACCACGTTGCTGGTGTCTCGCTCTGAGTAGTAACCTTGGTCCAGGATCCAGTCAAACACCTCTCTGCCCGTCGCACTGTGGAACAAAAAGGCAAACGTAAAGTGTTACATGTGTGTTGCTGAGAGTTGTGAATGTGATTTTATCTCAGCGTCAGAAGATGTGCACCATGTAACTGCAATTTATGTTCATCTGCTCGCTACACTCTTAAAAATAAAAGTGCTCACGAGAAAATGGTTCTTCGGCTTGTTCCCAAAGGGGAACCCTTCCTAGTTCCTTTTGGAAGTTTTTATAAAGGTTTCACTTAAAATGCTCCCTACCTAGAACCCAAAATGAAGGGTTATGCCTAGAACCATCTGTGAGAGGTTTAACCCAGACCCCCTGATGAGCGGCTCTACAGGCTCTACAGAGAACCCTTTATGAAAGAATTCTTCAAGGATTTCAACAAAACCTTTCTTTCAAAAAGGGTTCTTTATGCAGCCCTTAATCTTACAAAGAAAAAAAAAATCAACAAAAAAAGGTTCTTCAGAAGCAAATGTTTCTTGGTAGAACCTCAGCCCTTCAGGAAGAACCCTTTTGGATTTCTATGAGTGTACTGTTAACGATTCAAGCAAAGGCAAAAAATAAAATATACGGGAATACAGGAACTTCTAACTGTAATGTTACATTTTATATTCATAGTGAAACGTTAATTACATGTTCCAGGAATAAACAATTTTGACAGAATTACGTAACACAGCACACCTGTTAAATGGAAATGATTTCCCCACAGATGTTTCTTGTGTGTTTGATGATTTTCTTTCCAACCAGAATTCCTAAACCCACTAATCAAGTGTCCTCGAAGGACGAGACGACTATCGCACATTTAGCATATCCGCGGAAATGTATCAAATTCCCCAAGAACACATGCTGATGAGAATGGAGCAGCTAGCAAGCAATCATATCTGAATACCAAATGAGTGGAGTTCAGAGCTGTTCTCATATCTAGCAGGCCTCAGGCTACAACAGCTCATTCCCCACGAGTGTATAATCAACACACGGAGTTCAGCGGGCCCGAGCGGCTGCAAAGACAAGCGGAGAGCCTTTTCCCCCGGCTCATCACACATCTGAACTCACAGTTCAAGGAAGAGGAAGTACTCTTTTTTGGTCTCGAAGACGTCCACCAGTTGGAGAATATTGGGATGCTTCACCCTGAGGAGATGTGTCAGAAAGACAGAGACAGAAACACAAAGACGGAGAAAGCGAGAATTATCATCATATAGGAGACAAGGTCTGCATCATTCATCCAGCTGGAGGAATAATGTAAAGACCTGCTCTCACGCTCATGAATTACACACTACAGCAGACTGAGAGCAGGAGAAACCATGAAGAAAGCAAAAACATGATCAGTTAACTTTACTTCACCACACTGAGCTCTGCACGTTCAACTGTCCGTCCATAGATAACCACATTTATTTAATCTGGTTACCTGTGAAAGGACGGTCCATGTGGGCATAAAGACGAGCATGCAGCAGTGTGGTGCTGAGCGGACGACCACGATGCCTTCAACGACCACAGCACCAGATGGGAAACGTCATGGTGAATTTGGTCAATTATGCTGCAATCTTTGAGGCTACAGTGTTCCCAGTGAGCACCGACCGGAATTTCAACATTGATTTCTAGTTAAAAATATGGTGAATGTTTAAGACCTCTTTTCACCGTCTTCTCAGCCATCAAAGTGTCACCAAACACAAATTTGTTCAATGAAACTGATCGTTTGTTAGAGTGAATTCATTTCTCCAAAGTCATATCTCACCGGTAAGTGAAATCTGATCTACTTAATTTTTTCATTTTAAACCGTCATAAATACAAACTATATAAACTATGTGCTGCCAACAAGAAGCTTCCAGGACATCGCGGTGGGTGAAGTTCTTAATGTAAACTAAGAAAAAGCACTTCTTGCTGTATCCTAACTCGCATGTGCAAGTACTTAAGAATTTTGGTTCCAAGGTATATGCACTGGGACGTAGTATAAAGATCGACAAAGACATAAAAGACAGCAGGAAGTGGTGGTGGTGGGTGAGAGGTTTAGTCACAGGACTTTCACCCTGGTGGCCTGGGTTTGATGCCAAATGATTTTTCTGGTTTTCAACTCTGAAAATTCGATTTCGTTTCTTAATTAGGTTCCAAGGTGACAGTAGGCTTTCATTTACACATTGTAGAGGATGAATATTTACTCTTTTGCAATTCCCAGTGAATGGTCTAAATGTAAATGAAAAAATGTTTACTTTTAAGTCAAGTCAGCTTTATTTATATAGGACATTTCATACAACAAGCATAAACTCAATGTGCTTAAATTTAACACCACTGACAGTCATTTTTAAAACATCTTTTCAACTGATAAATTCTTACTGGGTTGTTCTTGCCTGTCAGTCTCCCAGGAAGTTGACAGAACGTTCCTGTTCCCTCGCGATTGTTCTTACCATGTTTGAATGTGTAGTGTGGAACAGGGTCAAAGACTACAGCTGGGTTTGAAATCACTCCTTCTTTCATTCAAGACCCAATATGAAAGGAAAATCGAGAATTGGAACATTTATGCGTCATTACCATTTTGAGTCACCACAGACAGGTGGTGATCATGTTGCGTAACTGTAATTTACATATCTGATACATCAGGAGCCAAGAAAAAAGCATGGCATCATGGGAGCTTTCGCAAAAAAAAAAAAAAAAAGTGGTGCACGACATCCTTTGGACAATTTGTTTTGCATTCTGGGAATTTATAAAAGCTCATAAATTAAAGTGATATTTCTCCAGAGGTGCCGTTCTCCTGAATATCAGCTTTTTAGATTTTTGGATTCCACAGGTTTTATACAACAGTTCTACAGGCCTTTACAACTGCATTAGATAACAGCAGTAAGCAACAACAGATTATGATTTGTTTGTTTATTTACTGATGTATTTGGCTCAACCAACACTAATATTTCCGCAACTGGACTGCGAGTTCTCCTTTAGTTGCCCAGATGAATCTTTAAATGTGCCTCAAGACTGTTTTCGGCTCGCTCTTTTTATTAATTATTAAACTTTTCAGCCAAGTCTGAAAGCAGTTCAAAGAGGGGTGTATCTTTTTACTGGCTACACCTGCAGCGGACATACGACGCAGGGTTGTGTGAGTCACAAACAAAGCCTGACAGTGAGCTTTCGTTTTGAGGTCGTGTGCGAGTTTGTGTTCAGTTTTTGGACCCAGCACAGCACTGTGAGTTTCTGGAGTTTTTGTAATATGAGTTAATTAACATCTACATACTACAGTCTATGTGAGGGATAAAGTTAAGCAACTACCAGCTGGTACACCATAAAATAAATACCAAGAGGGTGATCAACAGGGAGTGAGCATTAGGTTAGGTAATATTGTCTGATCGCTCTTTTTTTTAATTATTATTACTTTTATCATTTCCCTGTCATGCAGTCTGCTATTTCAAACTGTCTTATCTGTTATTAAAGGGTGCAGGTGACAGGAACAGGCTAAAAAATAATAGAACCAAACCAAACTGCCAATAAGCTAGAGTCATTTCTTCTGTACTGGTAGTTTAATAGACTCTTTACAACCCATTTCTGTAATGTAACGTTAATGTAATGGCTATTAGAATGCCTATAAGTCAGAGTGATGGACGTGGTTAAAAGTCCCAGTGCTGTTGTACTCGATATCAGCACTCATGGAATATCTCTTGTTCAATCACTTCAATTACTTGGTCAGAACCAACTGCTGTATTAATACATTTTGAATTTACGATTACGATTGAATATCCTCTCCAGAAATCTTTGATGACATATGAAAATACTCAGCTTGAGAAAAGAATTTGTCTGATATGTTTTTTTTTTCCACAAAAAAGTTCAAAAATTTCCTAAATAAGATTTACTCTACTCCATCTTTAAAAAAACAAAACAAAACGGAAGGTTAAAAAAAATGCAAAAATTGTTCATTTGATGTTTTGCGAGCAATTATTTGTAGCTTTTGAGGATGTCACCATATTTGATAACACTAGGTTGACAGGGAAGATGAGAAAATATGGTTCAGATACAACAAAGCTCTTAGAGCCAGTACCCGTCTGAGATCACTCAGCAAAATGAGGTTCGCTTGATTTTATTTTTAAATTAAAGCAAGCACTCAGATTTGACTTCTGTTTTGTTTTTCTTCTAAAAAAATGTTCTTGTCTGTGAAATTAGTATTTAAGAAGATTAAACAGGGAGAAAAACTAAAGAGCTTCACAGTCTCATCACAAAACTAATCATGCGCTATTTAACACAGCAGACGGTTAGACTCCAGAGAACGTGAACCACGATGAAAAACTCACATCTTTAAGATGAGGATCTCGTTTTTCGCAGCCTTGCGGACTTTCCTTCCGTCCTTCTTCAAGAACTTTTTACACGTGTACATCTTCATTGTCGTTTTGTCCTTGGCCCTGAATATCTCACAGAACTCCTCCCTGAAAAGAAGCATTCACAGAGACGTAAACACACATCATAAAGCATCATTCAGTCTATGTAGATGATGTTTGGTTCTACGAGACACTCCTGAGATACTCACGACTTAACAATCTGACCCAGGTCATATTTATCTGTCACATCCGAAGGATTGTTATAATCCTTTTTCTCCCCGATTGTTAAACAGCCAAATGGCATGGCCACTCCTGACCTGTGGTGAGAGAAACAGGAAGAGAGACAGAGGAAGGAGAGAATGAAATGAATATAAAGACACAGCTAACACTCAGCGTTGCTACACATTTTTTCCATTTTGAAATTCCACACTTTTTCATATTCAAATTTCCAGACTTAGTTTCAGACCATATTTGACATCAAGCTTTCTTTTCTCATTTAGAATCCTGAGCCAACGAGGATTTATACTTGGCAGTGTCAAACCAGCCGTTGGCAAACTTGCATTTACCCATTGTGGCTGTCGCTCCCTATGCAGAAAGTTGGACAACGTTCCCCTGTCAAACATCTCTGCCCAAAGAGGAATATACTATACTGGTATTACTTTTTCTTAATATCTTGATTAAATAATATCATATATCACATATTTTAGTTGCTTTTAGTATATGTAAGAGCCAAATGTTGAAAAAAGTTAAAGAATTAAATGTTTCATAGCATCTGTGCAGATCTGTTCATTTTTTGATAACATCACAGTATAACTCAGGGCTTTCCATGGGAATACAGAGCAGCCAGTCAGTGCGGAAAATCTGTCAGCTAGGGAGACCTGGAAGCACACCCCCCTAAGAGAAAAACCCAAATCTGGTGGCCTCTGGCACATTCTCATGCCACCAGTGGTGGTACTAGACCACTTTTACTAGAGTAGGCCAGACTGGGGCCAGCTGTTTTGTCAGAGGGACACATTTGACCCAGGGTGTAATACCATAGTGCACATAAGGGATCATGTACAGTGAGCAGGTCATTATTGTGAAAGAAACCTCGACAGGACTGGCACAAATTTATGTGATACAAAATACTGATCCAAAATAATTTTAGTGATTCCAGAGTCTATGATCAGAACTGTGTCTACAGCAACGGTCTGTTGTACACAGCAGTGGTCTGCGATACTGTAATGACAGAGCTTAGAATGTTGTAATTGACCAATGAGAATTGAGTATTAAAGAAAGCCATGTAATAGAAAGTAATAGTGCACAAAAACCTTTCAGTAACTTAGTTAGTTTCAGTAACATGGTGTCAGTGCATTGTCATGGCAAGAAAGTGATGATGTTATTAATATTCTATACTACTGGAGGGGGGCAAACTCAGACACTCTGGCACTGGCTCCTGTTGGCACCTGTCCCTGAATGCCACTATTCCATCATATATAGTGATCCTAATTATTGCATATTTTAATGAGTTTGCCTATCTGACTGTAAACATGGAGTGAATTGTTGTAAATGAGAATAAAGCTTCTTGTGTGTTTTAACCCACACAGTCTGTAAATAGATATTCATATTTAAAGCCACACCTGTTCCTGACTGATTAGAATATTTAAGAATTATTAAAATGTGATTTGGGGCATCTGGCATGACTGGTCAGTGGCAAAAATGCAAAAATACCAAAGCATTCTAAGACATTTTAAACAGTCAAATTGCAATGTGAGACTGAGGCAGAGACGACATTTTCATCATATGACACAGGCCTGTTACTTTGACAACACTGCCTGTTTTAGTGTGTGCAATACATCTTAGAGATGGCAGTGTTGTAAAAAGCACAGTGTAAAAGTTAATTCAGTCATTTGTTAGAAAATGCAGCGCTGCAGATGCCACGTAAAACCTCCTGCTCGTATGATTTGAATAGAAATTCAGAATTTTAAATTCTAGAAACACAACAGGGGCAATAGTCTGTAAATACACATATTTTTCCATACTTTCTCTTCTTTTTTCCACACTGCGTAGGAACCCCGAACACTTTCTTCCATCTATCTTCTGTTATGTCCCACCTAGCTGATGATTTCTCTTCAATTTGGCGTCACACTGGGTCACATTATTACACTGGATGATGACTTGGCAAAAAAAACACAACCCTCCCTCAGTCATAAAGAATTACTTCAATAATGCTGAGAAAGCTTTTCACAAGTGTGAGAGCTAAAGAGCCACCAGAGGCAGTATCAATGCAGTGGACTGTTCCACTTACTGTAACAGAGCCACTCATGATCCTGCATTAATGAAGGCCAGAGAACCACAGTGAGACCTGCTGCACGGACTCAGCTTTATGCTAATATCTAACTTATATAAGTAATAAAACAGTGAGGGGGATGTTTTCGCAGTGACTGAATGTGCCAGCGCTGCTCTGTGGGGTGAGAGTGGCCGACAGTCGGGGTCAGGGAGCAGAGGGGGCAGTGGCTAATGTGGTCCGAGGGCCGGTCGAGGCAACCGCAGCAACAAGTGAAGCATTTACAGTCAAAACAGGGAGGCAGCAATTACAGGCACAACACCCCGGGACTCCAAGAAGAACTAAACTACTTTACAAGCTCTGCATCAACA
>JAJHUR010107449.1:9619-27750 GCA_027495735.1 Lutjanus campechanus
ACTGAGCATCAAAAATAAAGAAGCAGGTGAAGAATTTGATCAGTTTTCCTGAAACTTATGTTTTGACAGTAAAAAACAAAAACAAAAACAAATTTTCTCAGCGTTGATTTCTGAAGAATCTTTGGATCAAAGTTCCCACAAAACAGAAAAATCTTTGATTCTTCCTCAAAACTTTTCTGCTCTCACAAACTTCAATTTGTGCCCAAACAGAAAAGTGAAGACGGAGACGGAGACAGTTCAGCCTGAATGAAACAGCAGTGTCTTATCTCAACGCCTTCTTTGATTTTCTCGTGACATTTTATCCCCAAATATCAGAGATAAAAACGTTCAGAGAACTAATGAGTTCTGAAAAGAGTCTGAAAATAGTAGCTAGACATTTAAAACTGTCTTAAAATCCAAACTTCAGGTCTTTTTACAGAGCAGGGACAGACAGTTTAAGGACGTGAAGTCGTGTTGATGTGTTTGAAGAGTTGAGACACTTTGAACTTCAGCTCTGTAACTTCCTGCCCCCCCCCCCTCAGAAAACATCATTAGGAGCTAAACTGGAACCACATGTGAGTCACGTCTCTCCTGAAACTGCAGCATCAGCCTCTGATGTTTGTGCTGGTGTCTTCTTTAGCTCCGCCCATCGTGAGCTGCACCTGGCCTGAGGGAGGAGCTTAAACACACCTGTAGCAGCAGCAGTGTGCAGGCGGTGTTTCTGCTGATTTCACTGCAGCTTTTCTAAAAAGTATTGATGCATGTTTGCATGTTTTTAGATGTTTGTTGCAGTGAAACTGGAGGAGAACGTCACAAATATATAATATTTTTGTATAATTCATTAAAAATCAAAATCAGTTTGTTGCAGGGAAAATAAAAAAAGTTTTTTCTAAGTAAGTTCATCCAGAAGATGATGATTTTTTTTTTTTCAAATCAAATCAAATCAAATACTCAAATTGCTGTGATTAAGTAGTTTTATTGGGTACTTATACTTTTACTTGTAATTAAAAATGAACTACTTAGTTACTTCAGTACAGCTTGAATTAATATCCAAGCAGCCAATAAGACGATCTGATCACAGATCTGATCTGGGACATGATGACGGGGACACGAGGACGTTTGTGCTGTGATTGGTGGAACTTGTGGGAAGTTAAATTTGTGGAAAAGTTGCAGTGATAGTACTGAATACTGAAAGATCGTGCAGGTTTGTTCGATTCTTTAAAGATGCCGAACATGAAAGAATGAAGAAGCATCAACGAGCATCTGGACGTTAAAACATTTCAAGGATTTTTAAGACGTCTTTTTGAGTCGTGTAGTTGTCAACAGAAGATCAGCTAAAGTTTATTTTAAAACTTAAGAGTCTGAGTTTGACACAAAACTCAAACATTTAGTCAAGTTAGGTTCCTTTTCTTTTTTAGTGTTCCTGATAAAATCCTCTGAGCTTAAATTACAAATTTTCTTCAGTTTCATAAACGAGGCTCCAGAAGAGGCAAGAAAATGATTCCACTCAGCTGTGAAAAAGTTTAACACAGCAGACGTCACAAACAGTGAGCGAGGAACAAACACACAAAGAAGAAAACAACACATCATCATTTCAGATATTTTATTCAAATTGTTCTGAATCACTCTGATGTCATCATCTCGCTGTAACTCAGTGAAAACCTTTAAAGTCCCACTAAAATAAACTCTAAGAAACTTACATGTTAAATAGAAACCAGAACAGAATCACTGACCCCCCAAACCAGAAACAACCTACATACAGAGACTGATATGTCAAACCAGAAGTCAGAGGACGAGCTGTGGATCAGCGCCTCCTGTTGGACACTTTTATTCCCTCACTGATTCACTGGATTGTAAAGTTTCTTTCCTCCACATTAATTAATTTATTGTCGCAGCTTTGGAGCAAAAAAAGTGAACAGATGAGACGGTTTTAACTCGTCAAACAGCAAACGTGGAAACGTTACGACAGAACAGATGAAAACCAAAACGCAGACGTCAAACATCCTGAACTGTTTTTAACAAATGAGAAAACAGAAGAAAAAAAAAAAAAGATTCTGTGGCTTTAGATTTTCTGTTAAGATGAAGATGAAGAAGATTTTGTTCAGTCGCAGCTGGAAACACAAACTTTAAAGTCTTAAAGTCAGATTCAGTAAATTTACTGTAAACGATCTAAAGTCTGTGAGCAGTCAGTCAGTCAGTCAGTCAGTCAGTCAGTCAGTCAGACAGTCAGTCAGTCAGTCAGTCAGTCAGTCAGTCAGTCAGTCAGTCAGTCAGTCAGACAGTCGTCTCTTAGTGTCCTGGTTAGCTTAGCTTAGCATAAAGTCTGTAAACGGGAAAGAAGCAGATCTGAAACATCACAGATTTATAACTTGATGTTTCTGTCAGATCATATTCAGATTAACAATTAAAACAGATTGAGTGAATTATTGATTCATTTCATATCTGAGGTCACATTTGTTTTTAATTCAACAGTCACAGCTGCTTATTTGATCAATTATTTCACAATTGTTTTTTTTATAATACATGTTAATATTGTAATATTAAGTTAAATGTATTTTAATATTTTTTAGAAAGGTTTTTATTTTATTTTATTCAGTTCTTAATGTGTTTTTCTCATATCAGTCGACATAAAACACAAAAAGCTGCAGATCAAACAAACACGAGGGGAAAGTTAAAGATCATTGATTATTGATTCCCCTTAAATAAACTGAAACTAATCGATTGATTTCCCTCAATAAATCAACAATAATGAACAGAAGACGTGGGAAGATTTTCAGTTGCTTTAGTGTGAAAGTTTCTTGACTTTGGAAACTAAAGGTCCATTACAATCGTTTACTATTTATGGATTTAGTTTGAATGTTTTAATGATCCTGTCTGACTTATTTTACACAAGTTGTAAACCAGTTTCAAATGTCACATTCCAGACGTCTGTCAACACATTTTGAAGCACATTTTAAAGAACTTATTGATGGAAACAGGTTGTTTTTTTCCCTAAAAAGTGTAAACAGCCTTCGTTCTCTGAGTAACGCTTCAGTTTCCAGGTCCCATGATTTCATGATAAATAGTTGGTAATTACCAAGTTATATATTTGACATTTCTTATTAATTACCACCAAATTTATGTGATATTAGCAAGTACCATATTCATAGTTGGTGGTAATTATGAAGCAACAGATTTAAAAATTTACCCACAATTGGGGCCGTTTTGCAGTAAATTTCACATAAAGTTCACGTCTGTTGCTTTGTAATTATCACCTACTTGCATGAAAACGACAGCTGTGAATTATCACATAATTAACCAAGAAATCTGGAGGTAATTTGTGGGTCATTTCTGATAAATTTCATATATATAACTTGGTAATTATGACCTATTTACTAAGAAATTATGGGAGCTGGAAATTGACGCGTTGTCACACTTTTACAATAATGTGATCTTGTTGTTCCCTCTTCTTCTGCAGTGGTATCGAGGTTTTCTGGAATAATCACATCACAGGTGTGGGTGGAAACATATTTTTACCTGTAAATTTACTTGAAAATTGAGTAAAATTTGTAAAATATATGGATGGAAACACGTGTGGCATATATAAATAAATATAAATACATTGTCGTGAACTGGAACCACAGAAGCTCCATAAACAGTCAGTAAGTGAACCTTTGAGTTAAGATTATTTTGTCAAATTTTAATTCAGCTGCAACTTTTTAGAGTTCTGTGACAATATTGACGTGTCAGTCAGTCAGTCAGTCAGTCAGTCAGTCAGTCAGTCAGTCAGTCAGTCAGTCAGTGCGACACAGTGTCACACACAGGCAGCCATTGTTGCAGACTGATTTCCATCATGTCCTCTGACGGCGAGCTGAGCGTCTCTTCACAGGCCGGCCTCAGTGTGTGTGTGTGTGTGTGTGTGTGTGTCCTCAGCTCGCTGTGTTCCAGATCAGTGACAGATAGAGCGGCGCTGCAGTGGAGAAAAGAGGGGGATGGAGGGAAGGAAGGAGGGATGGAGGATCAGATCGACAGCAGGAGGACAAAGGCTTCATTCTTTGCCGGTGGTGAGGAGCTTCAGGGCTTTCTGGAGGTTCTGGATCGCCGTGCCGACGTCCTCGTACTGCAGCGCGCTGCCCGCGTACTTACAGTACTTCTGGGCCTTGGTGAAGTCGTCCGGGGAGAGATGGACGCCGCCTGGAGGGAGGCAGGGAAGGAGGGACGGAGGAAGACAAGAAAAAGATGAGATCAGAGTCAGATATGAGTTAATGTCCAACAAAGAGGACGGATCAGTCCTCATTACTGAGTCATTCAGGATGTGACGAGCAGCACAAAGAGGAGGACTGATGCAGAAAATAAATCTGACTGTCATCAAACACCAGAGAAACAATCAGTCAAGATCCAGACTCCAGCAGGACAACCAACAAACAACCAACACACAACAAACAACCAACAACCAACAAACATCCAACAAACAACCAACAAACATCCAACAAACAACAAACAACCAACAAACAACCAACAAACAACCAAACTGCAACAACGTCAAACCTTTAATTTGACTTAATTTGACAATCATTTGTTCAATCAATCAAATATTTAGTCTATAAAATGTATTATTTTGTCCAAAACCTGGAAACATTTAGTTTAAAATGACACGAAACAGAAAAATCAGCAAATCCAAACTCATGAGGAACTGAAATCACTAATTAACTGAAGGTTTTTGATTTTTCTGATTGGAAAACTACTTAAACAAAATGATTGATTATCAAGTTTCCCTCTTTGAAGATTCTGTTTCCCACAAACACAAAAAAAAAAAACCTTGAAAGGAAGAAATGGAGAAAATTCTCTGATTTCAGCTTCTTAAATGTGAATATTTTCTGGTTTATTTCCTCTCTGACAGGAAACTGAATGTCTTTGAGACATTTGAGGACGTCAACTGGAACATTTTCTGACATTTTATGGATCAAACAACTGATCGATCATTGCCAGATTGATCACTAGTTGAAAACAGGGTGTTTGGACCTATTTTTCATTTGACAAGATTGTGAGAGGGTTAATGAATTGATTAATCATTTTGAGTCATATTTTTTATTATCCTTCCTTTTGGGATTTGTTCAGAGAATCTTTGAGCCGCAGTTTAAATTTAGTCTCTGAGGTGATTAGTTTAGTTTCATACAGTTTCACATGTTCATCAGCCTCATCACGAGCAGATGAAAGTGACAACCAGAGACTGAGACATGAAGGGATCTTATGGTCCAAAGTCCAGAATCATCAGACATATTTGTAGGAAACTTCCTGTTCAGACCTGATGACCTGCGTCATGGAAAGTCATCAGCACCAGCCCATCATCAGCTGTCAGCACCCAGGGGATCATGGGTAATTTATGATGGAGGAGTACCTGCAGCAGAGCTCAGAACCGTTTCAAAGAAAGACGGGTCTGTAATCTGCCTGATGATGGCAGCTGTCAGTGTGTGTGTGTGTGTGTGTGTGTGTAGCTTCCCTTTGATCAGCTCTGTAGTATTTAATAAAGACAGACTCGTCTCGTCCTCTAACCTCGGAGACAAACCGCCTCCTGTGAGCTCACGTCTCTCCCTCTCTGCAAACTTTAGCTTCACATCTCAACTACGAAATCAACCTTAAACCTAAACTTTATATCATTATTATTTTTATAAATATAAAGATTTTACAATGACAGACAAGCCGAGCACTTCCTGTTTCTCCTCTGCTTAATATTTCTCCTAAAACCAGCCCGTCCTCACCAGAAAAACTGCGTTATAGCAGCTTATTACAACCAATAGTGAGGCAGCGACCTCTAGTGACCGTAGCACTTAAGACAGGAGACGTATAAAGAGTGAGCGGAGTAAACGCTGACTCGTTTAAAGTTCTAAGTAACATAAGTTTCACGTTAACCACGTTTACGTCTGACGCTGCTTCTCTCCATCGGTCAGACGTTTACAGCTGCAAATAATTATTTTCATAGTCCATTAATCAGTCAATTATTTTCTCACTTAATGGTTGTTAGTTTTAAAATGTCAAGAAATGGTGAAAAATGTCAATGAAGTTAAAGTCCAAGACGACGTCTTCACATGTCTTGTTCTGTCCACAACTCACAGATCTTCAGTTTACTGTCAAAGAAACATTTAAGAAGCTGAAATCAGAGAATTCTGACAGTTTGTGATTAATCAGTTATTAACATCAACATTAATCAAAAGTTTGCTTCAAATATTCTTGACAGCTGACCCCTCCTACTACCCGTCTCTTTTCTCTTTGTTCCAACAACAGTTTAACCAGCTCGGTACCAGCAGAACCTCAGTGAACGTTCTCCTCTCCTGTTTCCTGTCATGAAGATGAATTCAGTCCCTTATTCCAGCCATTTAACCCTTGACTGACCACTTTCTGTTCTTTTCTATCTTTAAAATATAAGAGAAACAGTAATGATCCTCATTGTGTGTAAATCAAGCCGGGATGCATCTGCGTGTATTTTTTTTTAAAGCTGTTAAAGATGTTTCTTTCCTTTACAAAACTTTCTCCTGGTTTTATTCGGTGAAGTTTGCTGTCTGGGTCTTCAGTCACTTCTGATACTCAGAACAGAAAATCTGCTGATATGAAAAGGTTACAGATAAAATTTACACCTGCTGACATTTTAAATTTTGGTTTTTGTTAGAACTTGGATTGAACTGCTGTCTGAACAAAGCGGAGCGCTGACGACGATTTTCAACCGCAGAGACAAAGAAGAAATCAGAGTTTGTGCAGGAAACAAAGACACAGTCGGACTTTTTGCTCGATCTGAGAGCAGAAAATGAAAATCCTTTTTATGTGCGATGAGGCAACATGATCTCAAAATCTGGCTTTACTTTATTCTGAGCCTCCTTTGGGTACGTGTGTCAAAATATTTCTTTTCTTGGACGTACAGAATCAGATAAAACCTGACGTTCACTGCCAAATAACAGACACTAAAACATTTCAATTAAAACAGCGAGACGGTCCAACGAGACGTCGAAGCTAATTCAATATGTTCTGTCTCCTGCTGGGTTTTCTTTCTGCTGTTTTGCATCATTCTACTTTGACTCTGTTTAGAGATTTATTATCGATTAGCTCTGTGTTGGTAAAGTTTTCTTTCTCTGTAATGTTCCACATCATTTTTGACTCGGTGTGTTTCCACAGCTTGTTACACTCAGAGTCCTCCACCCATCAGGGTCCCTGGAGGACGTCAGCTGAGCCTGGACGGACTACAACATCTTATAGAGGGTGGGACGCTATAGACTACATATGCCCTCCTTCACATACAGGACTCCAGTGTACGCTGCAGGAATGTAAAGCCCAGAAAAGCTTCCTCGTAGAGTGTAAAAGCCTCAAAGATCCATCCTGCAGAGAAAAGTCGACCGAGTGACTGTGTGAAGACACTGTCAATGTTTCTCTCCTCTTTTCATTGATTAGTTTTCTGTCCCTCTTCTCTCAGTGTCAGTGTCTCTCTGACATCTTTAGCTGCGTTTCCACCTGAAGTACTCGGAACTAAAGGACCTTGAAGATCATCTGCTGACTTTTCAACAATGATAAAGTGACAGACAAGCATCATTATTTGTGTGACTGAGACTGATTTGTCTCAGTTCACGCTGGATTTTGTCGTCAGCATCAATGTTCAGGCAGACCAGGGGACTCATTTATAAAACTGACTAACAATCAGTTTTGATTTGAATAGTTCAGATCAAGCAGATATTTATAAAACCTGACTTTGAAGGAGAGATTATCTGATCTCGAATCAAAGTCCTGGACTCGACTGAGGTGGTTTTCCTGCAGGAATAATGTGACGAGAATTATCAATTAAATATTTATTCATTAATTCATTAATAAATGAAATAGGCATTAAGTGTGACACACTCCTGAGCCATGTGTTCAGTCAAAGTGCTACCTGGATTTAATCCTCTCTACAACTGCTGTGACGTCGCCTTCCAAAAAGTCTGGTTTTCTCTTTTTGTCAGCGGTTATTCCTGAATAAACCCTCATTTATGCTGCATCATGTGAGAGGAAATCCCTGATTGTGAGGCAGGTGTTCATTTTAAGAACACCTGCAGGTGTTTAAGTTACAAATGTGCTTCTTACAACCTGCCTCAGTGAGGTTAGATTATCTTTTCATGATCTGAAGACTAAGTTTAAATGAGGCCTCTGGACTTTGTTGTCGATCCATCTGCTGAACACTTTCTTCTGTAACTCCATGTTGATGTGCTTAAGGAAAATGAACAAAAAGCAAACTGGTTTGCAGCTGCAGATGTTTAAAAATGGTGGCTGGAATAAAACCCTGAGCAGGGACTCTATGTGAGGTAAAATAAAGATAAAAGATGGCAACAAACATCTGGTCACACCTGGCAGTGGGAATCATTTAGCCACGGTTAAGAGATTCAGAGAGCTATGATGTGATTATTAGCTGCTCACTAGGCTTGTGCTGATTGGCGATCTGATCGTATATTGGCGATTAAAGGGATGAACTGTTCAAAGTGTTTCTGAGCTGAATGTGGTGAAAATCTCTCGCAGCCATGTTTGTTTTTGTCATGTTATATTATTTTTCTCAGTTATTTAGAAGGTGGACCACAGATTTGTTTTTTTTAACACTCTGAGTTCCCCCAAAGGTTCCTTGTCCCAGAGGAAAGTCACTGAGGTGGAAACGCAGCTTTTATTCTTCTGAGAGACTCCAAGAAGAACAAGTTCCCCAGAACAACATCTGTTTATGTTCAGGTGAGAAAACTCTTTTCTTCTTTTCTTCACCCTTTCATTACTTTCTTCCACATTTCTCTTTTCCGCTCCGTTGCTTTATCCTCTCTTTATATTCTACCCCTGGTTTCTCTTTCCTCCCTCATATTCTCTTTTAAATGTAATATGTTTTACACAGCGGGCGCTTTATTGGCATATCTGACTCATATTTTTGTGAAACCAGTAGAAATCTTTCTTTGGTGATGATAATAAAAATGCTGAAAGGTCTTCTGCCTGGAGACTGTCAGGATTAATGGCCAACAGACTTTTAACTGAGTCACAAAATCTTGATCATATCGTCCTTATTGTAGCTTCCTGCCTGTTTTAGAATTGATTTTAAATTTTAATCTTGATCTTGGTGGTACGGCACCGAGCTACCTGACTGAGCTTTTAAATCATAGCTCACCAGCCTGGAGCCTGAAGTCCTGTGATAAGAACCTGAGCTGTTCCCCCGCTCAGGACTGAAGACCAAACACGATTAATATATCTCTTATTTTATGATTTATACATTATTTTGTTTTTAACTTTCAGCTGTTTCATTCTTATTCCTATTTGTTGGCTGTGGTTTTGTATTTATCAGCTCTGTTCTCTTTTATTTGTCCCTGTTTGTGAAACACTTTAATATTATTAAGAGCAACATTCATATTTTGTATTTTTGATAATAAATCATACAAAATTTTTGCTTCTTTCTTTTATTTCACACTGTTTCTTTCCCTTTACGTCCCCTTTCTGTCCTGACTGTCTCTTCCTCCTCTCAGTCCCTCCTTCTATCTTCTGTCCTTTCTTTCTTGTCTCTCTGATATCTTAACTTCTGTCTTTCTGCCTTTGTCCTCCTGACTTCTCTCTGACTCCTCTACTTCTCTTTCTCTCCCTCCATCATCCGTCCATCCGTCCTCCCGTCCCCAGAGGACCATCTTTAACTCGAACCATACTTCAGCTGTCCTCCGCCCTCCTCACTGCGCTCTGTCAACAGGACATGAGACACACGCAGGACACGCTCTCCGTATCAAACAGTCATTCATACAGCTGCAGATCTCTGCTGCACGTTTCCATCAAGTGACTGACGGCACAAAATCAAACATGAAACCAAGAAAACATTCAACAACTCGGCTTCACGGCAACAAAACCACAACAGTTTTACAGTAGATCCTCTGTTTCAGAGTCTGAGGACGTCAATCACTGCTTCTGCACAAAGTTTGTCTCAGTGTCTCAGATAATCCACAGACCAGCCTGGACAATATATCAATATTAAAATATGAGACCAGATATCATCTTAGATTTTGGAGATTGTTATATGTTAAATGTTAACATCTCCTGCTTTTAAATGCTGCATTTAGATTAATAACTGACTAAATTTATCGCCAACTATTTTGAGAATCGATCAGGTCATTTTTAAGTAATAATATTCTCTGATTTCAGCTTCTAAAATGTGATTTTTTTTGTCTCATTCATCTGCACACCTGGTGACAGTTAATATCATCGATATAAACTGTGAACAGAACACAAATTTGGTCAAAAATATTGATGATACCATCCTTTATCTACTGTCGGGTGGTTTCATTAACAGAAATGCATCATATTGTTCATCACTATTTGTGAGTTTATGTTGTTTAGAGTTTAGAGTTTAGAGTTTTGGACGTGGTGACGTCATCGTGAGCTTTGGGCCCCATCACAGTGAGGTGATGTAACATATCAAACTGTTCCAGCTGTTTTATTATTTGTCCTTCCTCACTTAGTCATTATATCCACATTACTGATGCTTATTGATAAAACACATCAACATGTTCATGTTTTGTCATCACTATAATATTGTTGCAACATCTGTTCTCTGGTGATGTGCTTAATTAGTCGACTATACGATTAAAAAATAACGACATCTGAACCGTGGTTGATGCGTATCTCTGACCAAACTACCAGGACCTCCTTTGTGATTCTGTCTTTCCTCTCTGGTTGCACCATGAAGTCACTGGTGTATTTTGGCGTCTACCAGCCACAGAAGGCGGCGGTTCAAAGCTTTTCTTTCACACAACAGAAGGGATAAATCTAAAGATCCACACAGTCAATCCTTCAGTCACGGAGTTAATGTCCAGCACATGAAATAATAATGACACCAAATTATTTCCCCCCTTAAATGTTAACACGTTGGGACCCCATAAAGGACCTCTGGAGGTCTGTGGATCCCAGTTTGAGAAGCAGCGCAGACTGAAGGAACAGAGCAACAGATAATGTGTCTCTTGGCTCAGGAACAGTCATAAAACATGGTCCTCTGCTCTTTAAAATGTCCTGCAGAAGACCAGGAAAAAAATGATTGAATAATGTTGCACCATAAGCCTTTAATCCCCCTGGCCGATTTCTCTTCTCCTCCAAAAAGCTGGGAAAGACTCGCAAATATGCTGACTGCAAACTCCACCAAGGATGGGAAGAGGCTGAGAGGAGGAGGAGGGAAAATATCGGAAAAATGAAAGAAGAAAGTCAGCAAAGAGATGGGAGACGGCCAGAAACCACAGCGCTCCACGAGGAGAGAGATTTGGAGAGGGACGGCACTGAAAAAGGTGCTAATGATAAAAAATGATCTGAGGAGTCGTTTTCTTAAAAACCACATCATCATTTATGATAGAAAGAATAAAACTGAGGAGACAATCAGCTTTTGTAAAGAGAAATCGATCAGCTCAGCAGAATTAACAGAGCAAATGTATTATTACTGCAGCTGTAATTACTATCAATCAGTCTCAGTTATTTCTATGAGTTGTTTTGTTGATAAAATGTTAAAAAATATTGAGAAAATGACACTAAAGGCGCTCAGTGACTCTTTGACTGTTGACACCAGCTTTGTTCATCTTCTGCACCCTTTGAGGCAAGTAATCAACATTTATTCCCAAGACACTAAAACTGTTCAGTCGAGCCTGAGACTGACTGGATACACCTTCAACCAGCAGCGCTGGTTTTACTCTGTTTGCTTTTACTTATGTGGACTCTGCATATGTTTGTAGGATAAATATCTAAGATAAATAAATGAATTTCCCTGCAAATTTCCTGTACACCTTCATGCACCTGGATCAAGGATTTGACTTGAGGACTTTCTCCTCCACCTTCACGCTCAGTACAGGTTCAACAATGTACACTAAAGTTAAAGTAACTTCCTGTGTCATAGCGAAATATCAAAGTTCACCGTCATGGCAGCGCCACTTGATGAAACATCAGTCTTCACAGTACAGCAGGTCTTAAGGCCTTTCTAACCAGATCTGAGTTGGATATGTTCAACCTGCTAGAAGGAGAGCAACAGAGCGTAAAACATGTCATTTCCTGTTGCCAGCAGGTGGTGCTGTGACTCTGACTGAATACTGTCATGTAGTCTTCACCGAGCATTAAATCTTTTAATAACTCTTGACCACAAAGTCTAGATGGCACACACCATCATGTGGAATTCTGTAGGAGTTTGTTAAAATCTAACGCATGGAAATTGCCCAAATTGCCCAGGAAATTCAAAATAGCTGACTTCCTGTTGGGTTTAGGCAAAGGGTCCAAGAGACTTTTTTGTGCATCTGGGCATGTTACATGTGTGTACAGACTTTTGTACACATGGGTGAAACGTGCCATGGGGGCTCTTGATTAGAGAGCGTGACGAAGACATTTGGCTACACAATTTTTCACCTGCATGTGCAAGGTTTCATGCACCATTGACACCTTTAGCCCCTCGAAAATACAATTGAATGTAGGAGATGAAAAAGAAGAAGAAAAAAATAATAATTGGAGTTAATCCAATCGGGTCACATCATTCGGTGCTCAGGGCATAAATATATGGTGCTCCAGTACCTTCAAAGCAATCTGGAAGTCCAACAATGTAATAAATGCTTAAAAACCCGATACCCCCTTTAATTAAGGGCAGAGGATGAATGGTGCATTTAAGTATTTTGTGTTGCTCTGCATTACGTCATACAAGAGGAGCTGGAAGAGGACTGCTGACTGAATGAATCACAAAGTTTCATACCTCCACTCATGAATAGAAAGTGCTGGACAGATACTCAGAGCTGCTGAGCAGAAAACACATGCTTACTGGGTAATTTGCCTCCTCTTTTCAGGCTGGTTGACATCTTTTAATGGAGTGCTGCGAGCAACATTTCCCCTCATTCATCTGCGTGGACTCAAAGGCTTAATGCTCCTCTCAAATGGGCTTTTTTCATTTTAATTGTAACAGCGATCGGACAAAAGTGTAATTGCCTGAGTCTAACAGTTTATCGAGCACGCCTGGATTCACGCTGAGAGGAGAAAAAGTGCAGATTTGAAAAGAGAAAACTACTTTTCCTCTTTCAATGACTTGGCAGTTCAGTCTGAACCAAATGTTGAAAAGAGGTTGAATTATTCATTTCACCTCTTTATCCAGTTAAGGGTTCTGCTGAGCACACACACTAATCTTTATAGAAAAATAAAGACCAACAAAAAGCTGTTTCCATGTGTCTCAAATCCTCCTGTATCGGCAATATTCAGCTGAAGAAGTGCAGCATGATTTTAATGTCATTTATCCACGACGGGCCGACTCAGCAACATGCTTCGTCTTTACTGAAAACTCTGTAATTTACTTTAAAACAGTTACATATTTATGTTAAATAGGTAAATGAAGTGGGGTTGTATGAGGTACTTGTGCAGTCTGTGTATTTCCTGTCCTGCTGTGGACAGAGTCAGCAGCAACACGGACTATATTTACACTATATTTAGGATTTTATTTAGTTTTTCAAACTTAACTTCACTGTCAGACAAACTTTTTCTGATGGGAAACTGATGGGAATGAGATGCAAACTGTTTCAAAAGTTAGATTTCTTGCTAAAAGAAGTGCTGGTTGGTGGATCAGATACACGGTGAATTAAACACAGACTCATAACTCTGTTAATTCACCGCGCATCGTGTGTGTGATGGTATCTGAGGAGCTTTTTCAGCCGTTACCGAAGTAATTACCTGGTTTGTTGCTTCCTGTTTGGTGCATCTTCAGATAATATTAAACATGACTGATTTTATTGGAATATTAAGATGAGAAAAACTGTCAAACTTTTTTTTTTTGCTGCGCTGGCAAATATTTTGCACATTTTGTCCTGGAAAGTTGTCTGGTCAAAAAGTGTGGATGCAAAAAGACCCCAGTCTAATAGTGGGGGTGCAGCTGCTCAGGCACCTTTGCATCAGCAGCAGTAGGTGATGTCACACTGTGGTAAAGATGGAGGCGTAAGCTCTCGTCTGGGGGTTGAACCTGCAGCTTTCCAGTCTGCTTTCACTCTATGATCATGTATCAGTAACTGGTTTTCTCCCAGTAACCTGGTGGCCACTGAAAGAGCGAGTTATGGGAAAAGGATGCAGCTTCATGATGGTTCTCGCTCCCTCTGCGGCTAACCACCAGCAGCTAATGACAGTCTAGACAGCAGCGAAAGTGGCGGTGGCGATGAAATGATAGGTTAAGATGGCAGACAGACGACGACTGGTGTAGACGGCGACCATCACAGTCACCACCATCTCCCGCAGCGTCGCTTTTTCAACAGTGACTCACCGGCTGTTTTATATCTCCTGGTGTTCAGAGGAGAAGAGAGATGAGAGAGAGGGGGGGAAGCTATTTTTAGGGACAGACTCCTGTTGTGCTGTTTGGTAACAGAAGCCACGTTATCATCCCTCCATCTTCCTCCAGACTCACCGCTTTCATCTCTTCTTCAGAGAATATAAAAATAGTTTGCTGGATCGCACCGTTTTGAACATAATAAAGGAATGTGGTACTTTTTACTGTGATAAACTTTTTTTATCAGAAATGAGCAAAACATTCAGGTAAACAGGCTTCTTAATTCAGTCATCTTTGACTTTTCTCACCGTTTATGGACCAAAAAACTGATCGACAGGTGCTTCACCTGTTTTCATGTTTGGACCTATTTTTCAAATGACAAAATTGTGACAGGATTAATGAATTAATCAATTAAACATTTTGAGTCAGTTAGAACATGTTGTAATTTAAATTTTTTCCTCTTGTTTCAGTTGACATTAGTGTCCTCTCTGTCCTCTCTCAGTCTTTCTGTCCTCTTTACAAACTTTATTCTTGTTCCGGCTTTGAAAAGAGAGACTGAAGCGACCAGGTGACCTCCAAACACAACCACAACTTCAAAGTGGACTTCAAAGACCACTCAGGACGGACCAGACGTGTCTTTTCTACCAACTGCTCCAAGTGCTGATGTCCCAGAATGCAAAATACATAAGCTGCATTAAAACGTGAGGAAATGTTAAAAATCCGCCGCGCAGAAACAGGCAGAGCTGCGACAGTGAAAGGTTTTAAGTGGGGATGACATCGGCGTGTCGAGTTTGTCCCACGTCTCATAATCCTGTCAGTGATGGAGAAATGTTCAAATGCAGGTTCAGATTTCAAGCAAGAACATTTATGAGAGTTAAAAATCCTGCAGCTAAACCTGCCGCTTCAGCCCAAACACAGAAATCCTACATTCTCCAGGACACTTAACGCCTCACTCAGCAGATTTTAAACTCCAGGAACAGTACAGAACATCCACAGTATGTCCTACGTTCTTCACAGACAGTAAATGTCTCATTAGGAGTCTGATGACTCGACTCAGAAGACAGGAGACGAAGAAAACGTGAAAATATCTTTAAATAATGTTTTCAGATTTTTCTCCTTGTCAGCTTATTTTTCATTTCCTTTCTCTCGTTACAAATCAAACCATCTCCTCAGAAAACAGAAAACGTTCTTCTTTTTCACACTGAAAATGATTTTGGCAGAGTGACTGCAGAGGTCCTACGTCATCACATCTACTTTTATTTTTATTTCTTATTTCTTTTCTTTCTCTTTTTGGTTTCCCTCCTGGGTGCTTTGGATATCTAGATATTCTCACACATAAAATTAATTGATGAAGTTTGTATCAATAGTTATTTTTATTGTGTGTCTCCTCGGCTTATTATTGTTGTTCCTTTATTGTTTGCATATGTTTGTAATCTAAAATTTTAATCATACCCAAATGTTATTTTTAATTTGGATTAAATGAATTTTGATGTGAAGGACAACTATTGAAAATTATTACTGAACCTGATGTTTGTGTGAAAGCCTCCCAGCATGCACTGGGGCACAGGACTCAAATAAATGTAATTTTATTGATGTTTATGGTGTGATGGAGTTTGTTCTACAATGTTCTCACTGTTTCCACAGGTACCTTCGTGATGCTGTGTGCAGAACTGGTGATGTTTCTCAGCATGAGTGCATAAGGTGCTGTTGGTTGTCATGGACACACTGCTGTCTGTTATTTTGAGGTTTGGTGGTTTAGGCTTAATTTCTGGTGGTGATGGTGGGACTGATAGAAACGCAGAGATCAGGTGCCAGAGGAAACTATGAAAATGGCAGACATGTAAAAATGCAAATATGCAGACAGTTTGTTCTAAAACACTAAAGGTAATCTGACTTTGAGAGAAAGTTATCTGGGATGGATGATCAGAGAGGAGAACTTTCAAAATAAGAGCAGACAAGATGTGCAGGTTGATTTTGATTTGTCTCATTATTTGCTCTTGCTGTGTTGTGAATATTTACATTTGATTGAGTTGTGTTTGGTGAAAATTGGGTTAAAGTGCAGGAACACTGGAGCATTTCAGACAGTTCATGGATGAAATATAAAAAAGGGTGTAGGACTTGACAAGTATCCACTTTTTCCTACTTCTTCTCAGACATGAACTATTTATTTTTGCTAAATGTTTGCTGTTAAGTTCATTTGTTAGTTTTGTTTGTTTGTTTTTTTCATTTTGAATAAAATCTGATCTAAATCTACGTTTTTGTTGTGGTTGAGCCAAAGACGTGTTCACAAAACTCAAACCAACAATTCATTCTCATTCTACACAGTCTTTAACCCTTTCTGTTCTGATCTCACCACAAGAGGAAAAATATATTTTATAAACTGATCTGAGAGGATCCACGTCCTCAACCCTTAAAATATTAAGTCATAGTTTATTAAACCAGATTTGAGGAAGAGAGGAAGAGAAAAGACCTGCACTCTTTCTGCACTTTGTGCTGCTGCAACATTTACATTCATCTGAAACGTTAACATACTGTAGTGTAACGTTCAGGGCTGCATGAAAGGGCCTTTATATATATTTGTGGATTATTTTTTTCTGACTATATGTTCAGTTATCAGCACCGTCTTCCTCTGCACATACGTACAGTCATGACACAACATGAAGGCTCATGAACAAAAAGATGTTTCTGCAGACAGTCAAACACAGACAGAAAGTGTGTTTCATCTTTAAACAAACACAAATATGTCTGAGAGCTTAACATGAAAAAACAGGATGACAAAACTAAAGTAAAAATAGAAATAATGACTCAGAGAAAAGAGGTTTAATGAAGAGAGAAAAGACAACTCTGCACAGTTTTATTGTGTAGTAAGTGACTGGTCCCACATGGAGCACAGAGACGTGTGAAACAGATTTTGGCCTGAAACTGCTGAGACATTTATTCAACATGCAGCAGTATTTTAAAATCTCATCTGTGCCCCGACTGGAGACAGAGCAGAGATCAGAGGAGCGGAGGAGTTTATGACCCTTCTGACTGAGCTGAAACTGTCAAGACCAGTTTTTGGGAATTAAACTGAAAGACAGACGTGATTGATCTGCACTTTATGTGAAGTATGTATAAGTGTGTGTGTGCGTGTGTGTGTGTGTGTGTGTGTGTTCTTACCCTGCTGCTGGGCGTTGAGCAGTGTGGGGTCGACAGTGGGCACTGATCGGGGGAGAGGCACTGGTTTAACTGCTTCTGCTGGTCAACAAAGACACCTCCAATTATAATAAATACTAAAAGAAAAACTAATTTATTAAACTCATTAAGTCTTCATATATTATCATTTTATGGGTGATATTTTGAGTAATATAACGGGATATTTTGTGATCAAGATCAGTCCAACGACTCAATTTTCTCTGTAAAACAGGTCTTTTGTGTTTTAATGTGGATGGTTTCACACTGGATCTATTTTTTCTGCAACAGCTTACATCTCTGAAGCTTAAAATATGTGTAAATATTGACGACTGAAGACGTGGCATTAATATTTAATGATTAATTTGTCACTGACTTCTGACTTTGTTTGTTTCTGTAACTTTTGTCTGTGAAGCAGAACCGACACTGTGATGTTTCAGATCATTAAAAGATATCATGAGTTCAGACTCACACATGAACTGCAGACATGACTTGAAAATACACAAAACACAAAAAAATAAACAATATTAGAAAACTTTTTTTTTAAGTTAACTGTGAATGATAGGGATGCAAACAATTAATCGATTATCGATTAATTGTCGATAAGAAATTACTCGATTAAAATAAATTAATTGCAATTAATTGCATTTTGAACCCGTAATTCCCCGCCAGCCCGCATGAGGGCGCGCTTGACGCCAGACGTCCTTGACGCACACGCGGGAAC
>JAJHUR010107450.1:0-17044 GCA_027495735.1 Lutjanus campechanus
AGACTTTTGCAGTGCCAGACCGGCTACAGAGGAGGGAACCCGGGCGTCCCCGGAAACAGACAGCACACACACACACACACACACAATCACACAGCAGGCAAAAAAAGGGAGGAGATGTGGAAGAGTCATGGAGAGATCTAACCTATTTCCATTAAAGAGTTTTGGCTGCTGTCAGGGCCCGGGGCCTCAATTATATTAAAAAAAAAAAGAGAGAAACGTTCTTTGACTTTATCCCTGATCCTGTCACACGATCATTTCAAAGAGCGCGCTAAAGAAAACAAATTAAAATTACATGTAGCGTGCTGCGGCTGCTTACATGGAGAATGAAGATATTAATGGGGGAACATCACAGACGCCGAGACGATTTGGGCATCAATTTTTGAAGACGTCCTCGGATTTGATTGCGAGCGTTTGTTGCGCGTGCGTGCGTGGTGCCATCCGAGTGTGCATCTGAGGTCAGCCCGGGCGGTGCCTTGTTAATGAGACGGGGTCAAAGGTCAGCGCTGACCATAATGGACCGATCATGACTCCACACACACAAAGAGAGTCTTCAGCCTGTCTCAAAGTGTCTTCTTCTTCTTTTATTTTTTTTATTTTGCCCTCTGCATTGCTCTCCTCATTTGATCCTCTCTCTCCCTCTCTTGCTCGCTCATCCACTCGCCCTCCCTCCCCTCCCCTCCCCTCGCTCTCTCTCCCTCCAGGGCACTATTCTGTGTTGCCTCTCTATGAGAGGCTGCTATTTAAAACACTTAGAAGTGATTTAGTGCCCACGGAGGCTATTCCATTAGCTGCTCTATGTATTTATCATGGCTCTCCCACTCTCAGTAGATTGCTAACTCTACAATTTTCTTGCCTTCCCCCCTTCTTCCATTTTCTACTCCACTTTCTCTCTCTCTTTTTGTCATTCTCTCTCACTCTCACCTCCTCACACACACACACACACACACACACATCTCTTATTCCTCCCAATTTCTCCTCCTCTCGATTCTCTTATTATTTTATGTAAGACTTGCACTCTGCAGTCCTCTCTCTTTTTCCCACACTCCCATTTTAATACAGTTTATTATTTTTGAGACATTAGCATAAGTGACATGAACGAGTAGGAAGTTCTTGAAAATGCCCCTGACACTTGTTATGCTGCATTTCCTTTGTGACTAGTTCAGATGAAGTGAAAATGAAATTTGTCCTTTATTCTAAAAATCTTTATCAGTTTATCAGTAACATGAAGAAACATGGCCTTTATTTTGAAGATCTGTATCAGTTTGATCCATCTCCCACTAACTTAACTAAATGTGGCTTTTATTTTGAAAAGCTCTATCAGTTTGAACATAAAGTAACATATAGAATTTGGCCTTTATTTTGAAATGCTGCATTAGTTTGATCCTTCTCCCAGTAACTTAAAGAAATGTGGCCTTTATTTTGAAAAGCTCTATCAATTTTAAACTTTGTCCCAATAACATAAAATAAAATTGGCTTTTATTTTGAAATTTTGCACCCGTTTAACCCTTCTTCATGTAGCATAAAGACATGTGGCCAGTATTTTGAAAATCTGCGTCAGTTTGAGTCTTTTCCCAGTAACTTAAAAAAAAAACTTGGCCTTTATTTTGAAAAGCTCTATCAGTCTGAACTTTGCCCCTGTAACATAAATAATTGTGGCATTTATTTTGAAATTTTGTATCAGTTTGATCCTTCTCCATGTTGCATAAAGAACTATGACCTTTATTTTGAAATCTGTATGAGTTTGATTCGTCTCTTAGCAACAGTTAAACTGTTTTGCTTCTGTTTCACCTCATGCTAGTAACGGTTATTTGCTGATAACGTCACCGTCGTCTTCTGCCAACAGGACGGCCGGCTGAGCGTGAACGACCAGCTGATCGCGGTGAACGGCGAGTCGCTGCTCGGACGCTCCAACCACGCCGCCATGGAGACGCTGAGACGCTCCATGTCGTCAGAGGGAAACTCCAGGGGCACCATCCAGCTCGTGGTGCTCCGAGCACCCAGACAGGTACGACTCGCGTCGCTTTGTCATCCTGCTTTAAACACTCTCTTTAACATCATGCAACTTTTATTCACGAGCGTATTTGTGTATTTTACGACATTATTTTGTATTTTGCGGATGATCAACCCCAGCTGGAGTGTAGATCAGACTCTTGCTATTTGGGAAAAAAAAAAAAAAACATTAACAGAAGTGAATGACATTTTGAGGTCGTGGAAGCTTAATTTTGGAAAGTCTCAGAAAAGGCAGAGAGGTTTTACATCAGCGAGTCGGCAGGAAACATGTCGGTTGTTTCTTCTCAGAGTTCTGCAGGAATAAACTGAGTATCTGGTTCACATCATAATGAAATGTTAAAGCTTAATGTACAGCATAGCGTTGTCTTAACTTAAAGTCTCATGTCTATAAATTCAAAAACTATAAATGTTGTTTCATTTCCGTATAACCACAGTCTGAATTCCTTTTATTTGCTTCAATAAATTCCTTTTGAAGCGATGCCGGATGTGGAGCAACGTGTTAAAAATTTCAGACCGCCAAGAGTTTGATTTCGACGCATTTGGTTACATGAAACATTTAGGAACGCTCATGCATTATGAAAACCGTCTGCGCGGCCCGATCCGTTCGAAGATTATTCATAAGTAGCCGCCAGAGTTTTGACGGCAAAATCAATGACATGTCGTCCACGTTAGGATCGTGTCTCCTCGCCTGTTAGGATCGTTTGAGGCTCAGTACTGTACGTACTGTAAGCAGCTGACCTATATGTGTGTCTGCAACATAAAATCACCATTTTTAGATCTCTGTTCCTAGTATTCAAAGAGACCTCAGTGTAAACACAGCTGGATTGAAATAGAGAAAAAAACAAACCCCATCAAAATAAAAGCTTCCCTTTGTGACAGTGACTGTCATGCTGAATAATTTGTTTTAGTGTCAGGTTTGTAGCTTTTGCTGAATCTGTTATCTATGTCAGTTCTCTTGCCACAAAATAAAGTAGCAGACTGAAGATATATTGCAACTTTATTAAGGATGAACAGTTAAAGGGATAGTTCAGAGTTTTTAAAAGTGGGATTATATGAGTTCTTTAGTAGATGAGTACCAGTATAGGAAGATGAGCAATGTTAGGAATTTTCACAGCTTTATTTTGCATCAGAGAACCTGTTCTGACAGGAAACCACCACTATTGTGTCACTTGCAACAAGCAAGCTTTGTTTGGCTCATATAATGGTAGTTTCCCGTCTGAAAAGACTTTCTGACGGCGAGGTAAAGGGGAGAAAATATTCCAAATGTAGCGTACACGTTTTGTCGCTGACCCTGTCTGCAGTAGTGCATTGATTAGCTTCTTACACCTTTATTCCCTCTGCTTCTCTGAACTGGGGGCGCCATCTGCTGCAGGTAATAAACCAATCATAGATAAGTATATTGAGCCACTTGAAAAACAACTAAAAAGTCTCTGATCCAAGCCAGTTTTTTTCCTTTTTTTTTTTCTACAGATGTCCAGTGCCAACCCTGCACCAAGCGCAGCTACAAATGGAGCCGCCGCCTATCAACACAACACCCAAACGGGCTCCAGCAATCAGGTACGAGTGGGTGACGCCCTCCTCCACCAGCAGCAGCAGCAGCAGCAGCAGCCGTCTCCGCCTCGCCGCTCCTCCTCCCTCCTCCCCACGCTGAGGAGGCGAGCGTCAGAGCCGCTGCCTCACAGCCTCAGGCAGCGTTACACACACAGGCCGGGGGAGACGCACACCAGATACACCTACGGTTTTAACCAAAGGGAGAGGCGTAGCGGTTACACATTCGGTTTCACACAGAGGGATGCTGAGTACAGTGATGATGACGCACAAAATGACGCGTACAGGCCGGCCTCGAGGTACGAGTTTGGGTTTGTCCCTCACAGCCAGACGCTGAGCAACTTAAACAGGGAAAGCTACGAGTACGGATACACACACGGACACGCACGCAGCCGAACGCCTGCGGACGTGCACGCCGCGCTCGATAACACACACAGTCACCTGTTCAGTGACGCTCAGGGCAACGCGCACAAGTCCAGGCACGCACGCAGCCGCACGCTGGACGCCATCCACAGGCAGGACAGCTGTCAGGGTAACACTTACACCGAAAACATCCGAGCGATGGCGGGGCAGATGTACGGGGACCCGCCCACGCACAGCAGGATACCTGCCCCCCGCACAGAACACAACAGAAACACACACAGACCTGCAGACAGATTCATAGACACACACTCACACAACTACGCACACAACCGGGCTCTCAACAGACAGCACCACCTCAGGGTCTCTGGTGGACTCTGACACAGAGAGTGTGTGTGAGTGTGTGAGAGTGTGTGTGAGTAATGTGTGTGTGTGTGTGTGTGTGAATTGTAAAACGGGTGCCAAAGTGACATTTTGGCTGCAAATTAAGAAGACAGTCGAGCTCTTGCAGGTGGTTCAAAGAGCACATTTGTTAGCATAAAATTAAGAAAAAATGTGGATGAACCAAAAAGACCTCGATTAAAATTAGTGTAAAAAGTCAGTTTTGCACTTAAAGGGACAGTTTGGATTTTTTGTATGAGGTACTTCATTCATAATCAGTGTATTAGCTACAGTAGATGGCGGTCAGCACGCCCACAGTTTGGAGGAGAAGCAGGAGTACCAGTGTAGGTACCGTCAGATTTGCACTCAGATTTGCATTATTAAGATATTTTTCTGACCCTCAGACAGACTTTTTCGACGGGACGCTGCTGCTCCATAAGCTAAATATCGCTCTCCCCAAACCAACCAAACTCCATTGGCAAAATCAGTCATTTTAACTCACAAATCACAGCAGCTGCTCATCTACTGCTGCCTTCCTCTGTTCATTTCTTTCTGTTCCTTTGTGAGTTCTGTGTTGTAAAGGGTTAGTTTGGATTCACTAAAGTCGCACAAAAACAGAAACAAACAAACTGATCAAGGCAGCAGAGGACCAGCAACGTCTGTGTTTTGCGATCTAAAATCGCTTGTTTTGCCAGTGGAGTTTGGTTGCATTGTAGAGAGCAATATTTGGCTTATGTAACTGCAGTTTCCCATTGGAAAAGGCTGTCCGACAGCAAGGTAAAGCTTTTAAAATATTCTGAATATAGCGTACACTTAAATTGATAAGCTGTCTCTCCAAACTGTCCCTTTAATTGCTTAAATGCATCACTTTCAGCTATTTGAATCTCTGTCGCATCATGAATGCTTCCTGTGACGATAAGAAAAATGTCACTTTTTCCTCTTTTGCACCAAACCCTTGTTGTGTAAATACAGTAAGATTTCAGTGATCGATGGTGTTGGGAGCATATTAATCTGGCTGAAAGCTTTTCCCTTTGCCAACGCCACTAACTGTCACAGCATTAACTTTTCGCTCTCTTTTTAAAATATTACCCACAAACTCAGCACAATACTAAATTCTTCACTTCCTTTCTGTCACATTGGTTTTAACTCACTATAATTAGCTGTAACTCTTATTCTGTTTTTTTTTAGTTTCTCTTCACACCGCTGTTTTTTCTGCAGGCTGTAAAATCTTAATCTCCTTCCTGTTTTGTCTATTTGTATCAAGTTTTATTAATTTTCCCTTTTTAATTTTGATATCTTTTTTTAAGTGAATGTACTCTTGCTTTTCTGTCTCACCTGCTTGTTTCTACTCTGTTGAATAAAACCAATCTGAAGCCTCCTGCATGCCTGTCTGTTTGTTTCTCTGTTGGGTTTTCAGCGGCTGCCCTCTCCTTTGCTCCTCTCCCTGCCTATTAAATAATATTTGGGTCCCTCTTCCTTCTGTTTTGGCCTCGGAGTCTCTTGTCTTTTCTGCCTTTTTCTTCATCTTTTGTTGCTCACTCCAAGCAGAAACCTTTGTTTTGAGGATGTAAAACAGCTGAACACTAGAACGGTGAATTAGGGCCATTGTAGGCAAAATCACACAAACAAAAAAGAGATTAACGGGGTAATACTACAAGAAATAACTCAGAAATTATTCTTGATTATAATTGAGGGTGGGCTTGTAAATCTGTCAGTGTTTTCTCATAAATTTACCACTTAAAGATCAGAGAATGACAGTTTTTTTTTGTGTAAATTTGCCCCTTTTAATCTTGGAAATTCAGAGTTCTTTCTCTGAATATTACTCCTTTCCATCGTCTTTCTTTGTAACTACAATGGTTTTTCTCTAAGTCATAAATTTGCAATGAAAAGCTCAGAAAAAAACTTTGATTTTCTTGGAGATTTAAGTTGTAAATTAACGAGAGAAAAAACTTGAATATTCTCTGCGATAAAAGTGGTGAATTTACGAGAAAAAACCCCTCACACATTTATGAGGAAAAACTTCAATATTCTCAGATCATAAAGTCATTCATGTGAAAGAAAAAATTCCCAAAGATTTAAGTTGTAAATTTGCAGGAAAGAAGCTCAGATTTTCTCTGAGATTAAAGTCAGAAATTTATGAGAAAAAAGTAAAAAAAAAAACTTTAAATGTCCCCATAAATTTACCACTTTAATCGAGGAAATTCAGAGTTCTCCTGGCTTTTTCTGTTAACTACAACGGAAATTCTTTGTGTGAAAAAGTTATAAATTTGTAAGAAAAAGCTCAGAATTTCCAAAATTAAAGTCATAAGTTTACAAGAAAAAAAACGTGGATATTCTGTGCGACTAAAGTGGTACGTGAGCAAGTAAGTAATAGGTGGTTTTACAAGAAAAACTTGAATATTAACAACTTCACCTAGAAAAATAACACGATTCATACTTTGAGTGTAAACACTAAATTGTAAATGAACAGTCGCGGCAGCAGTCACACGTTCGCAGCCGTTTGCAGGTTATAATGAACATATTTCAGGAAAACCTCATGAAAACTGACACAGGAGGAGAATCAGTATTCAGGGATGCTCCATGTAGCTGTGAACACACTCTCCCCCCTTCAAGATGTGATAAATGTGTTAAAAATCAGACTGCATGGAAAGTGTTAACCTTTGCTTATTTTTACCTCTTTCTCTTTTGTCTGTTGAAGTGCTGCTATATTAAAAAAAAACAAAAAACACACACTTGGCATGAACTTCCAAAAAAGAAGTGTTCCTCCCTCTGCAGTGGCAGCTTCTTTATTCCCTGGTGCAAACGTGTGAGCAACATTAGAAATCAATCGCACAACTAACGCTTGAAAAGCAGCGAGCGCAGATTCCTGGGTGGACGGGCTGATGGAGACATCAGCCGTGACAGACGGTGAAAAATAGCTGTTTCTTAGTTAAGTCTGTCTATTCAGCTCCACGTTGAACCATGACTGATCATTTCAAAAAGCTTTTAAAGATGTTTCACAGATGCTTAGTGGTAATGTGTGTGTGTGCGTGTGTGAGCGGGCGGGCGGGCGGGCGGGGGTCTGTGGGTTGACTGCCGTTGACCTGCACCATTTACATCTCATCTACGCCACGCTCCCATTAGTGCGTCTGTGTTTGAGCCGCCGGATAAATGCTATCAAACCCGGTTCAGAGTTCAGGATATATCTGCACAGTCTGTCTCCTGTCAGCCAGTCTGGTGACACGATGATAAAACAAACGCTCCTTGAAGACCCTCCGTTCTCTCACTATCTCTGTCTAGAGCTGCGTTCCCATCAGGACCAGGTGACCTTAGATTGCAATAACATTACCACAGTTTATTGATGCTGACCATATGAGTAAAATTTACTTTCTACTTCAGTCCGGTTAAGTCCAGATCCTTTATTCAGTCAGTTTATGCAGCATAACGAGCCACGAAGTCGACATAGGAGAGAGTCATAGTGGATGAAAGGATCCATGTGATATAAAGATGATTATTTTCAGTTTTCAGTCACACTTTAGTCACGGTCATGTTGAGGAAAAGGCCTGATCCTTTGGTCCAGACTGAACTATCTTGGATGGATTGCTTTGAAATTAGGTGCTGACGTTTCTTCCCTTTTGGGCTGAACGGTAATAACATTTCCTCCAGTTCTCTCATCGGGTCAAAAAATTTGATTTATCCGATACTTTGATTTATGACCAAAGACCTGCAAACCGACTTTATCCATCAGCCTTTGCTGTATTTTGTGTTTGTGTTCATTTGCAGACATCAGGATGCTAACATGCTAACTTTATACATGCAAAACATCATCTAGCATTGTAGTAATGTTAGCATGGTTCATCCATCTTGCACCACATGATCAGATCTCCTGCTTTCTGCAGAACATTAATAGAATCCCTCAGCTTGACATTCATCTATAGATCCAGTAGGTCTGATGGTCCCACACATCCGGCCATCATTAGCTAACACAGACTAAGAGCAACTTATCAACCAGTTTTTAAAATAATTAATCCTTTTTTTCTGATAGATGTGACTTGACTTTCTTTTCACACAGACAGAAGCCTTTTTATTTGCTCCCACGCGTGTGATGAAAAGTCACTTTTCTCTTATTTTTGGCGAGCGTTTAAAAACGTTTTCATAGACTTTGCTGGAAGATTGAACGATGACAGCTCGTCTCTTGTTGTCTTTTTCTCCCTGCTGTTCTCACTTTTGGTCACACTGGAAGATTTTTGACTGCCACAATAACATCCCCAAAGGAGCGCTGAGCCCAAATGATTACTTGTTTGTTACTCAGTCGGCCGTGGAAACTTTATTTGAGCAGGTTAATGCAGTTTAAAGTACCTGAAATCGATATAAAATCAAAGACAAAGAGAAAAAAAAGGCGATTTTCTGTGTTTGCTTTCTGTCTTTTTGCTCTTTTGCTCTCCATCCTGACTGGAGTGAGATGTGGGTGGGGTTGGTGACACAGCCGGGTGAGGCAAGGGCTAAGCCTCTCTCTCAGGAGCCTATTGTGTGCAGCCCCCCTGTTTACTTATTGTTGTGGGATTAAGATATCTGACTGTCTGTCTGTCTGACAGGCTGCTTCAGAAGCCTGAGGCGAGTCGTCGGTTTGTGGAGGCTGAGGGGAAGGTGGATGACTGGATGGATGGAGGGTTTATGATGTGGTTTTTGTGTCAGAAGTTAGCGTGCGACACACATATATGAGCTCAAAGTGACTGACAGCTATGATGTAGTGACATGTTAACGTGTATGGTAGGTACTAATGATACCCCGGGGACGCCACGACACTGTGAATACACCCCCACCCGACGCTTTGATAGGATGGAGATATCGGAACACCTTTCATTATCGAACACCGTGTCTGAGGATGATTATTTTAAGTGTATAGGTGTGTGTGTGTGTGTGTGTGTGTGTGACAGCTGTAGCTCCCGTCTCTTTGACCAGGAAAGGCGTCTTTCATCCTCCACCACCATCACCAGCACTTCCAGTCCCTATCTCCATCTGCGGGGTGGCGGTGGTGGGTGGTGGGGGTCCTTTGTAGTGCAGGATAACGTGCCTGTCACCGCTCTCTGGATTATCTTAATTATTGTGTTTCCGATGGTGCACATGAAGAGAATCACCAGTTTTCAAAAACACAGCCCAAGGCATTTTAGTATATATGTGTGTATATATATATATATATATATATATTTGTCAGATTTGACATGTGATAAAGTTCCTCCTCTCACCAGTCCTGACAAAACAATATTCAGACATTCAGGTGCAGAGGGGGTAACATTCTCAGAAAAAAATATAGATTTTTTAAAGATTAAAGTTGTTAGATTATGTGAACTTGGATATTAGAAGAGTTGTGACTTCGTCTCTGTGCACATGAAGGGAATCACCTTTTTTTTTTTGCACTGAATTGAAACCAGTTTCCAAAAAGGCGTATCAATATACATGTTTATTTGTGATTTTCATCTAATCATTTTCCACAGTAGGTTAATTTCCTCCTTCTTGACCCCAAAGATTTTATCTTAAGAGAAAAACTCAGAGATTCTCTGAGATAACAGCCATAAATCTGAGAGAAAAAATGTGGGTATTCTCTGAGATTTTAAAGACATATATGTGTTAGAAAATAATTTTAAAAAAAATTATGGTTATATCATTATATACTGTAGATAATACTTCCCTTCCCTCGGCTCCTACAATGGATATTCTCTGCGATTGTAGAATAATAAATTTGAGAATAAAAAACTCAGAATTTCCCGGATTAAAGCCACAAATTTAGTTTTTCTTGGGGTATTACCTCCCTTGAGGGAGAGGCCCTGATATACAGTGCTGTCCCTTTCTGAGGGTCTTTGTAGCGCTGCGTGTCTGTTCAATAATATACCTGATATCAGTGCTTTCAAGATTATCTTAATTACTGTTTCCAGTTGTGCACATGAAGAGAATCACCAGTTTATTGAAGCCACACAGAGCTAAAAACCAGTTTTGAAGGTTGATAAGTTACTTCCCTCTTTCTTGTGCAAAGATTTAGATTTCATGTCTTAAAAGTGTCAACTTCCTCCAGAGTCAAACATGAAAGGTGATAAAACCAAATCTAACAAAAGAAAACTCTGGTACAGAGCAGCGTGGCACACGGCCGACTTGTGACCTTGTTCCTATTAGAGCACTCTGAGTCTAAACGTCTAGCTGCCATTAGGCAAAAAGAACTTTTGTTTTTTGTCTGAATAGATGACGAATTTCTCCCCCAATTAAGATCAACTTGACTATTTTGTGATGTTTTGATCATCGCCCACGCCGCAGTCCAAATCCTCGGAGGATTGTTCTAAATCTGCTCCTATTTCCTCAAAGCTCTGTTCCCACGTCGCCATCTGAGGTGAATCATAATTGACTGTTTGCAAGATGTGACTATATGACTACAAATTTAATGTAAAATCCTTGTCGGACTAAACTGCAATTACTCCTTCTCCATGACTTTTATTTTTTCTTAAATTTTCAGGGGAAGTTAATCTACCTGTAATATTAATGCAGAATAGATCAGGAGAAATGATGAGAATGAAATGGAAAAGACAGTTTTTGTGAGCATTGGTTTCATTCGTACAGTTAAAACTGTATCAGAGGCTCCTTTCACCTTTGACCTGTTTCGTCCGGTTGAAACAGGCTCTCTTGGTTGATTAAAGCTGGTGTGAAAACTGTCGATCAAACCTTTCCTGCAGGAGAGTCAGATTTGTTTTTTCAAAGCAGATCTTTATAAGACAGACTGTCCACACTGTTGTTTGCACGTGATCAGATCAGGTTTGTGCGTCCAGACATCACCATCCCATCTGCATGGGTTGCTGTGGTAACGACATAGGCATCAGTAACTATGTACGCAACGAAGAAGCTAAAAAAATCCTGCTTTTTCTCCATGAAAGCCTCCCCCAGAGTCCAAGTAGACAGTTTATTCTGGCGTCTGTCCGCTGACTGTTCTTCTCTGTGTTGTCCTTCATACAACATGGATTCTGCTCAGCTGCTCTGGTGCACATCCGTCACTCTAGGTTTGACGTTGTTGCTGCGTGTCTGAAATCAGAGATTTGAGCTGCCGGAGCGTTTGGACCGAGATGCATCCGCAGAAATCTGGTTGGAATCACGATTCAAACCACCTCCAAATGTGGCTTGGAATCAATTTACAAAAATCACATTTCATGTGGGTTTTTTTTGCTGCCCAGACTTTCTAAAAATGAATCTGGATACAATCTGGATATCCCCCCCAAAACAAGGCCTTTTTGTCCTGTTCCTACCTTTTAGTTTAAGACACACGATGTCTCACTCGTGCTCTTTCTTCGTGAGGTCGTTGTGACACAAGAGAAGATAAACACTCGCAGTAAAGTGCAGCATGACCTGATGTCAGTGTCATGGAAACTGTCTGCGAACACTCAACACACACGGAGTGATGCACAAAACACTGATGGCTGAAGATTAAAAGAAGCCAGTGAGGAGAGCCTTAACCCCTTTATATTATTCCCAAATAAAAGACACAAATGTGATTGGTTGTTTGAAGGTGGCACGCTTCTCACACGTCACCCTCACATGTCTTACATGCATACAGACAATATGTGACTGTGTTGTTCAGTCTTGAAAACATCTGGTGATAACGTTTCCTCATCTTTCAGCTTGATACTCAGTGACATGAACATGTTTCCGTTTAAAGCGAATGATCAGAGTCAGCAGAGTCGCAGCGAGGCCTGTGGACTATTTTCAGCAACCGGGTCATGATACTCGGAGAAAGACGCCGGTTTAGAATATTTCAAATGCCCTTTTTTTGGTAGCAACACAGCTGGATACGTGTCAGTTTTCATGAGCATGTCAGCGGGGATTCAAGGAGAACTTCTGTATTTTACATCTTTTTTGTTGAACCGGAAACAGATGCTTTATTGCTTTGTTTAAAGCGGCCAGACTCCCTTTACAGGTGCAGCAATTTTACCGCTGATTTAATCGTTTTTTAACCCTTGAAAACACCAGAAATCACACCAAAGCTGCACCACAACAGACACAAACCAACCAATCGAGGCAGCACTTTGTCAATGGAAACAGCGGCTGTTTCTGTCTGTCTCTGTAGAGATCCTTTCCATAATGTAGTCACTTGTAATAAGAGTCTGAACCTGTTTGTGGCAAAAAAAAAACTTTTAATGGACGTTCTTTGATGGCACAGTCGCCGGCTCAGTTTTTTCTTTTGCCGGCTGCGGTGTTTTCCCTCAAAAATTGCTGCTCCCATTAGTCACTTAGACACAAAAACATGAAAAAAAAGGGTCCAGATTTAAAAATCCTAAAGTTACCCTTTATAACTCAGATTTTCTAAAGATTCTACCTTTGATGAAAGCTCCTGCCTGCTGATATCTTGTGCTCGTACGCTAAAAAAAACATTTATTCTAGATAGCAGCAGCAGTGGACAACACTGGCTGATATGTGATAAACAAAAGAAATAAAAGCCATTCGTCCAATCCTGTTGGGTAATAAAAAGACTTTCATCCTCTGATGTCTGAGACAACATCATCAATATTTCATAAGTGACAACTTTGGCTTTGACTTGGCACATATTTTTGCATATGAGCCCTTAATAACCATTTCCATCATCGCTCTTCATCTCTGTCTCTGTTGACAGGAGCCTCGGGGCCACAGCGCATACCAGGGGCCCCCAAGACCTCCGAACGCGGAGCCCACCACGAACGGCGGCGGTCACACGACCAACAGCTACGCGTACGGCAGCTCTGGAAGTGGTGAGCACACACAAACACACACTCGACAGATCGCACTGAGCACAATATTTGTCCATTTCAACTGTCAGATAGTCAACATTAGGCTTGGAGTGTTTGTGTACTCCCGTTATCTGCGCCCGAGTGTGTACACACACGCTGTTTGTCAGCCTGCGTGTGTGTGTTTTGTATGTGTGTGTGTGTTGACACCCAGCCAAGGCTCCTGACGTTGTGTTTTCTTTTTAGGTCACTGTAGCCGCCACCCCTAAGCGTCTTATAGCGGCGAGTTACAGAATCGTCCAGGCTCCGTCTCTGTATATATCTCTTTTCACTCTCGCCCCTGCGTATTCATGGCGGGAGAAAAAGGGAAGTCATTAACTATGTTTTTCCGAATGCCACGACTGCTTTTCATGTGCAGAAGATCTGACCTTGGAATCATTACGCTGATGAAACGGCTTCTAAGTGGGCCCCATTTGCATACAGGGTATTGTGCAGTGTGCGTGCCGCCGTGTTTAAAAAAAAAGACTAACAAACTGTTTTAAATTCATTCTTTATCTCTCTCCCTCGTCTCCCCCTCCTCCCGCTGCCCTCACCCCCTGGGATGCAGGGAGCTGGAGATGTATTTCTCTCTGTCAGCTCTCCATCAGACGGCGGCGGCTGTACAGTTACAGTCATTTTGTACAGGGAGGTGGGAGGAGGTGGGAGGAGGTGGGGGGGTTTGAACACAAAGGCTGTACAGTGGGGGGAATGCTGCCGCGCTCTCGGGGTTTACAGTTTATGGAAATGTTGCAGGAAGACTTGCAAGGAAGTTAGAATGAGGCTTTTGTATGGAGATGATCATTTCGTGTGTGTGGTGTTTATTTAGCACTGTGTGTGTAAAGCTCATTCTTGCTAAATGTCTGACCTTGCTGAGCTCTATCGATAGTATTGATCCTCGAATGAAGGACAGACTCGGTTTTCATTGTGTCTGATGTCTGTGTTTAAATATCCGTCTGTGTGCGGCGTCCTGCCGCAGGTGATTAATATAGATGATATTTAGAAATATGACACATTTAAAGGTACACGTCACTTTTTCCTCTTACGTGTGGCGCTATTAATTCATCTCGGTAGTTTTGGTGCGAGTTGCCCAGTTTTGGAGATATCAGTTGTAGAGATGTCTGCCTTCTCCCTGGCTTGCAGAGCTCAAAGCGCAAAAAGATTATGGTTGGACGATTGAACGGATATATCGTCTGTCAGTGATTGGCCATCGTCCAGCGCCAGTTGGTTTCTTTTGGGCGAGTTTTGTAATTTTATTTTGGTCTGCAGAGTTAGAACTGCTGCTCATTGATGGCATGGGTTCACGCCCACTGAGCTGAAGGATGAGTGAGAGGAAAACGGGTCGTGGAGACAGAATATTTTCACACCTAACTCTGTCCATTCTGAATTTATTTCAACCAAACCAGAGTCGGTGATTGTTGGAACAGTGGAAAGACTAACCAGGACTAAAAGAGAGACACGTGACACACATCTCCCACATTTCACCCACCCGTACTCAAGATAATCCACAGACCTTACCATGAGCAGCTTCATGTAGGAACTATTTTCTTTCCGACCAAACTGCACCTGCCAACTGTATCGTTGCGCAGAAGTGTCCTCCTCGGCTGAGCTCTGACCTCTCCTCCTTGAATAGATGCACGCTGCCTTCTGCTTCTTGGTTGTTGGGTGACGTTGAGTAGAAAGAAAATAACTCCTACAAAGAACTGCTCACAACGAGGTCTGTGGATTACACAGCACCACAAGCTGAGCGCCATCTAGTTCTGTTATATTGGAGAGAAAGTAGACATCTCTACGGCTGATATCTGCAACACCAAAACTATCTAAATGGGTGAAAAGCACCACAGGTACGACTGGAAAACTGTCCCTTTTAAGGCTGGATATGTTTCAGTGTTTATTTAGCTTTTACTGCCTTCAGGACTGACATGAGCGTGAACTCAGGCAGTTTTACTTTTGATGTTGTAACCAGTAAAATCAAAGTAAAAGCTTAAAAACACTCAGTAAACACCTTGTCTTTGGTCCAAGTTTTCTTTGATTCCACCCTGATAAACAAAATCTGTGTGGGCTGTTGTGTTTTCTCCTCTCAGCTCTGTATCCCGCTGCGACCGCCAATGGGAGCTACGGTCACTACGGCAACGACGACGACAACGACGACGAGGAGCTGGAGCAAGGCTTCCCCCCACCGCCCTCCCCCGGCGCCGTGGAGGAAATGAATAGAGGGTTACAACTAACTCCCCCGCACCACAGGTACCCCCCCACCCCTCATAACACACACACACACACACACACACACACACACACACACCATCAGCACTCTATTAAACTCCACACAGGGCCAAAGTTATTATATTCTAATGACACTCTTAATATGGGCCGCTGTGTTATGAGATAAAGAAGAGCCATTACACTAAATATTACAACGCACACATGCATTATTTAGAGTATACGGTCTAATTGCAGTAGCCTATTTGCATTATGCATAAGTAATTATGGTGATAGCATAATAGAATAAATTCTGTAGGAGTTTGAAGGCTTATGAGAGCTATGATACTTGTGTTAGCATGCTGCTGCTGCACAGCCTGCTGCCTCGCTGACGGCAAACGCAGAAAATGTGTGTGAAATATGAATTCTGTATGAGGTCCATTATGTGCAGGAGTAGGTGAAAATGCAGATGCTGTGATCGGACGTGGCTCTAGATGAACCTTTAAAGTTTTTAAGCATTTATAAAATTTATGGATTAACTTTGATTAACTTGGTTTTATGTAGTTTATAGCACACTTTCATCAAGAAACCTGGTGATGGAGATAAGTTCTTTAAAGCAGCTGTTAGTTTTGTACCACAAAATCAATTGTCGAGTCTTTAAATTTGAGTAAAAGTCGTTTCAAAAGTCAATTCTTTGTCTTAGGCAGATTCTTCAAACATATATTTATGTTGCATATTGCTGTTCCTTTAGTTAGCCTTGGTTTGGTGATTAGTGATCTTTTATATGTTGGATTAAACAACTGTTGGATCTGTTGAAGAAAAATATTTTTTTGTTTTCCGACGTCTTCCTGGAGACACAATCCACAATTTGTTTAATTTTTTGTCCTGTCATGAGCAGCTCTTCCGTCTCCTTTGTGGATTACATTGTGGAGCAGACTTGTGACACAGCTAGAACTCCTAAAATTCACTTTAAAGGTAGAACATGCAGGATGCAGCACCGTTTGTTTTCCCCGTCTCCGTGAGCGAGAGAGGTAGAGAGTGAACTAAGCGAGGGACCGGAGTTAGCAAGAGCAAAGCAGTGAATCAGAGAAATTAAATGTCATTTTCTGATCGTTTCACAGCAGTTATGTTCTAAAGCACAAGTAAAAACACCCACACCTTCGTCCTGTCGCAGTGTCCTCTGTCTGCTCCGCCTGTGTGTGCGTATGTGTGTTAAACTCTTTATGCTGCTCTAACAGACAGAGAGCAGAGGACGGCGACACAAAGCAGCGATCTAACTGATCTCAAAGTTTTATTTATTTATTTTTTTAAGGAAACTTCTGCGTAGTCGGCCTTTTAACTCCCAGAATTTGATGCCCAGGTCAGAGTCGGGTTATATAAGAACTCTGAAACTTATCCGAGCGGCCGCACTCGAAGCTGACGTCAAAAGGTGGTCGTCGTAGAGAGGGAGGAGACGAGACGTTGTTTAGATATGGGGATGATGGTGCACATTTTCAAACCGTCTCTCTTGGAAGACTTTCGTAGTGTTGTACACGGATGTTCACATGAAAAAAAGAGAGTTACCAACAGGAGTTCAAGCTAGTCCCCGTCCTCAGAGCATCAAATGAATCGTAAAACAAATCTCATTCAGAGAGACTTTGCTGAAATCCTCTGAAATAATTTAGGGTCTACTGGATGTATTTGGTTAGAACAAGGGTGTGTTTTGCACAGAATTGAACGAGTATGTTTGGAAATCTGCGGCGTGTTTGTACAGTGCGTCATGTGGTCGGAGTCGGAGTCTGGCACCAATATAACTG